>VDFB02383691.1:0-23190 GCA_007258455.2 Sequoia sempervirens | reverse complement strand
AGGGATTTGTTGTAGTGCACTCCCCCCTCTCAGTTGTCCTATTCATCAATTGGTATCAGAACTTGGTCCTTTGGAATGAGTTTAGCAACTCAAAGGAGATCTTGGTAGGTTGAACAAAATTAGCCACATCCTTTTTGTAAAGTACTAGAGATAGAACTGATATGCCTTGATCTATTTTCAAATTTGACATTACTCATGTAGTGTGAGTTTTTAGATATATGTCTAGTTATCCTCTTTGATATCTTGGTTTGTTGGTTACTAATGTGAAGATGATTTTTCATGTTTCATTAAATTGTGATCTATGATTTATACAAGTTGTGGATTACCTACCCATTTTATTGCAATGAGATGACTCGAATGTGGATTTTTTATATCCACAAGATTGTTTCAATGTTAATGCATAATTTTTAGTTGGCCTTTTTTTATTGGTATGTTACATTGAGATAGGAGGATGGTTATACATAGACTTGATTGCAGATTTTGGGTTGGTATGTTGATGGTATAAAGTTCTATCTATGTTTGGTTACCCTAGTTTGAGGTATGGTTAGCTTGGATGAGTTGCAACTTTTTGTAGTTTCTATTCTAGGTGGTATGAGTAAGGAAGCTAATCAAAGCCTTTGTTATCATTTGAATTTGATGCTTGTGTTCATATAAAGATTGGTGTAGGTTTTAGTGATAGTTGATATGTTTCACCTTGGCATGTTCCTTTTTTTTCCATAGGTGGCATGTTGGAGGATGTGAAGGAGTTTTTTAACTTGATGGTGGTTATCATGGTCTATTTTGAAAATATATTATTGGAGCATGAGAGCGTGGTGAAAATTTAGATGGTACATGTTTGGCTAGGGGATGTTTTTTCCCTTATTTGTGATTCCTATGGGTGTATTTGCAATGTTGATGTCAAGTGGGAGAACGTTATAAGGATTAAGGTTCCATCCACCTTGTAAATCTTATGCCATGGTGCCAACATCCTTGGAAAGTGCTTCTAGGCACTTAGGGTGTATTGGGAAAATATTTTTTTATATTAATTCTCGCCATTGTTTGTAATATATTCATAAGGGGTAATGGGTCCATTGCAGTGCTCAGTGAAGGTGAGTTGTGGATATAAACATTTAATATCATTTTTACCACATGTGGATGCCTACAATGGAATAATAAAAAGACAAGGAAAATGAAAAATGAGTGATTGTTGGGATTCTCCAAGTGGAAGCTTGGGGAGCCTTCTTTGGGGCTTAAGATGTCTTCAAACATCTATAAATTCAGCCTTTGGGATGTAGAACAATGAGCCACAGTTGGATGTACAATTTTATTGTAGGTACAAGGATGGGTTGAGGCATAAAGTGGTTGTTCATATCTACACAAGTGATACCATGGTGGAGGAAAAGAGGAGAATGGAAGTGATTATATTGTAATATCATTTATTTGAAGATAATGCATGCTTGGCCTCTCTTCTTGGTGGATTTTTTACTGCAAGGGTTTCTCCATGTAATTCCCATGTTATATTATGCTCTTATGTTGCTGGTTTGGCCTCATTGCTGCTATCTTATGGTGATGTTACTTTATATATTCATATTATAAGTTCACATAAGGTGGTGTAATTAAGCATCATATGTTGGCTGATTTTTAGCATCATTAAGATGATGGATCTAATCATGGTAATTCCAAATTAAGGAAAATTAATTTTCAGATTTTCATATACTTTTCAGATTTTTATCTTGATATAATCTAAGCCTTGTATCTCATCCATTGAAGCTATTTTTGGATAGAGATTGAATTTCTCAATAATTTTAATTGAACCTATATAAATTTCTCATCCTCATCATCATAAATATCATTAATCTCAAGAGATGCACCAGCATTCCTCTTCCATATTGGGATTTAATTAAGGGCTTATGTGTTTATGAACCATGTAAACAGAAATATGCTTGCAATAAGGTTGAAACAACTTTTATTTTTTCCAACTAGTTGCATTGTATATTGTGATGTATGTACATGAGCTAGTAATCACACACACACACACACACACACACACACACACACACACACATGCATGGATTATTCATATTATCTATAGGTTTTGTATGCATAAGTTAGTCATATTTTGTACATGTATTCTAAACATGAGTTAATGATTAAGTGTATGTATGTGATGCATGTATAAGTTGGCTACTATGTGGTTTTATTTATATTGTTACATTTATGGAATAAAATATATTTTATTAGAACATATTTTATATCATCCTATTGCATATGGATTGAAGATCTCATTCTAATGGTGTGGATAGAGTCTTTTTTTATCCCCAATAAGGCACATGTAGGTAGGTCCATCTCGAATGAACCCTTGAGGATTGGGTTTAAGGATTTGTCTTGTTATGTGAGCTTGTCTTATTTAGTACAAGATTATATATTTTTGGTGTAGAGATACTACCCTTATTATGGTTGAGTAAAGTTATGAAACTAGCTCTACAAATTAGAAAGAAGCTTCTTGGTTGATCAAGATGATATTGAAGGTGTTTTGAAAAAGGTAGTACCTAGGGGTGGTTATTATAAATATTTCTAGTTAAGAGACTAAATGGAGAGGACCTCACCTCTAGGGAGATATTTTTTATCTAATCAGTTAAAGAATATTGAGGAGATGAATAGTATTAAGATATAAATCACTATGTAGAATGATAGGGTAGTGGTTTTGGAAAAAATACATCCTTGAAATAAAAAATAAACTTGAAAATGATTAGTGGACTATAGTCACACTACACTTAAAAAATAATCCAAAAACATCAAATTGCTACATGAAAACATCAACCCTTGAGTGATCAAGGTTAATGTGGGCCCTAAAACTAGAACAAGAAGCTGAAAGGAAAAGATAAACTATGTAATAAAATGAGGAGCTCATGGAAAATTGATTTAAGACTCTCTAGGAGGACTAGGAGGATGCAACCTTAACCTATAGGGTCCAATTTTGTTAATGTGTTAAAATTTGTGTGAGAGAAAAATATGTGGAGGATAGCCCAGATGGCTCCTAACAGTTCATTTTCAAATTTCTGGCATGGGCGAGCTGCAGGACAGCTGGGCTGGCCTATGCATGAACCTCGTTTTTGTAATGCAGAATCAGGAATGAAAAAGTCAGTACTTGGGTCAAAAAATCTCCACCGTTGCTACATTTCCCAACACTATTCTGCTTGGTAAACCTTCAAGAAATAGTTTCTGGCCCTGTTCTTTTGTTGATAAGTTTCATCCTCGAGGAGATAAAATCTGCAGTCGAAAAGGAAATATCTTTCCGCACTCTTACAAGCGGCCATTCCAAAGGAAACGCTTTAACAAACCACCATCATCATTTTGGGTTCCAAAGAAAGCTTCTTCAAAAGAAATGGTGGGCAGATCACCAACTACCAAATTCTTTTCTTAAGAAATATGTGGAGGTGGCCGATGACTTTATTTTTCCTCACATTTCAAATCTCAAAAGTCATTCAGTTATTGGTAAATTCTCGAACTTCTCTCCTGACATTGCTTTGCTAGAATCTTGTGTTCATGAAAACTGGAAGGGTGTTTCTTGGATTTTTTTTTTACATTCAAAAGCATAAAGGTTGTTTTGTTCATTTTTGAATATAGATCAGATCGTGATAAAATTCTCAAAGAAAAACCTTGGTTCCTAAATGGTTCGGGGTTATACCTTCAACCATGGGTCCCACATTTTAACCCAAATTCTGTTGCAGTAAACTTTATTCCTTTTTGGTTTCAAATGGACTATCTTCCATTGAAATATAGAGATCTTCGCATTGTAGAATCCTTTGGTAGCTCCATTGGCATTTTTAATAAACATGATATGGGTTTCTATGAAAACTCACAATAAGTAGTCATGATCTGTGTTTTGTTGAACGCAAAAAAGCCATTTCCAATGGTTCTAGCTATTTACTTAAAAATGGGGTTTGGAAACAACTACTAGATCTAGAGAGACCAAATTCAGTTTTCTTGGTATGTCATTCTGTTGGTCATTTGGCCTTAAAGTTCTCTTCAAAGCTCTTAGTCTATGAGGATCTAGAATCTTCCAGCCTACCTACCTATAGATCCCCTTATTAAATCCAATCCTTCTATAGAGTTTGCAACCCCTATTTTGGTTCCAAATAAGCTTCAATCAAATTCTAAAGAAAATATATTGCAAGTTTTTGAGACATCGCCACTTGACACATAGAATCTGCTCACAATGATTCTAATGTCTCTATTAAGAGCTCCCACAAATCACATAATCCTTCCAAGAAAATATCTCACGAAGGAGGTCAGGATCATGGTCTTTCTATGAAAGTGTATCAAGAAGGAAAACATTGATTTTAAAAGGATAAGATCTCTTTGCCTTCACAAAAGCAAACATATTCTTTGGGGGATATTAAGGCAAAATGATATTTATCAAATTTGATTTCTTCTATTAAGAAGTGAAGTCACACCCATTTCTCATGGTCAGAACCTCTTCTTCATGTTATCTCTTTAGTTGCTCCTCAAGGGGCTCTTCCTTCGTCACTAGATAAATGTCAAGATTTGACTATTTCTCATGACCCTTCAAGAGCTAAGGAAGTTCTCATGGATGGTGTAGTAAACACGGATGATCATATTCTCTCAAAAATTCAAAATTTATTTTAAGGGGACAAACTTGAAAATATTTTGGGGGATTTTGTTCTTAAAGCTAGATCACAAATGGTAGATGAAATTTTTGATCAAATTCTTAATGAGAGCCCTTATTTTGATTATGACAAAATACTACTAATTCAACAATAAAAAATGTCTAAGAAAAGGGAAGAAATCATTTCTCCATCTAAAAGGGGTAGACCACCAAAAAGAAAGAAAACAAAAGAAGAAATTGCAATGACTATTCAATCAACCTTAGAAAAAAAATTTAGATTGAGGGGAACATGTTGCTCTCCTTGACCATAATGAAGATCCTAACCTAGAATGTTAGGGGCATTAATGCCCCTAACAAAAGATGCCTCTTTAAGTAAAAAATTGACTTATGTGGGGCACATATAGTTCTGATTCTAGAAACCAAACTCTTAGATGTTCTTGGTTCATCTATTTTTAAGCATCTATTTTTAAATCATGGAAAAATTGGAAAGCTTTTTTCTCTCCTTCCTTAGGTGCTTTAGGAGGATTGGAAATTCTTTGGAAACATAATGAGGTTATGCTAGAACCTATATTAAGTAATCCAAATTGGATGATGGTTCAAGTGAGCCATTTCAATTTGAAGTTCATGCTTTCGAATATTTTTGTCCCTCTTCTACATTGGGGGAAAAATTCTATGGGATTCAATATTGAAATTATGTTGAAATAAATTAAAGAGGAAAAGGTGATTTTGGGAGGTGATTCTAATGCTATTTTATCTTACAAATACAAATTTGGTGGGATAATACCACCTCCAAAATTATTAAAAGATTTCAATGATTTTGCTAACAATAATGGTTTTATTAACTGTCTTCTGAATAATGGTAAGGTGACTTAGACTAACGAAAGAAAATATTTTATGTACATTGCAGAGAGGCTTGATAGATTTTTTGTGAGCCCAATTTTGATTTTAGAAAAAGGTTGTTGTCCCTCTCAAATTCTTTCTTTCTTTGGCTCTGATCATTTCCCTCACCAATTATCCATTCTAGATATTGTTGCAAAGAAAAAAGTAAAGTCTTCCTTCAAATTTGAACAAATGTGATTTAGAGGTCCTTCTCTCATGTCTCTTCTGCAACATTGGTGGTTGAATTCTCCATTTTTTCAAGCTCTAGAATGTTCCATATTTGTAAGAAACTTCAGTTCCATAAATCTAAAATTAGACAATGGAATATTAAACAGTTCAAAAATATCTTTGTAGCAAATAAGAACTACAACAAAATATGCAAGCCATTAATGAGGACATCATACATAATGGAATTACTGCACAAACATATGAGCTAAGTCAAAAAGGATTTTAGAAGGACCTAGAGGAAATCTTAATAAGAGAAGACATTTATTGGAGGAAAAAATCAAGAGAACTTTGGCTCAAAGATGGAGACCATAATACATTTTTTTTCCATTCTTCAACAAAATGAGAAAGCATGATAACATAATTTTTCACATTAAATATTCTTTAGGTAATTTTTTTTTAGAGGAGGTTAAAAGATTCAAGCAAAGATAGTAGGGTTCTTTTCAATTTTGTTATCCCAACAACAACAATTGTATATGGAATTTTTTGATCACTTTTCAAATGAAATCCTTAACCACATCCCATCTTTAGTCTCATTGGAAAATAATTTAGCTCTCTTCAAACCATTCTCTCTAGAAGAAGTGAAACAATCTTTTCCTTTCCCCTAGATAAAGCTCTAGGGCTAATGGGTTAATGGCTCTTTTTTTCCAAAAATACTGGTGCCGTAGAAAAATGGCCCCTTGTCATTTTCATGGCCTTTTAGGTCTTGTTTCATGGTATTGGAACTATTTTTCTCTGATTTTATGTTGTAACATGGCTTGAACATGCGTATTTAAGTGCTAAAATTCAAAGAACGACATCTTGTGAAGGTGTTATGAAGTGTTGTAAGACATTTCTACATTCTTCTAGACTTTATTCATTACAATTCACCTAAAAATCACATTTTCATCACTAAACAAGTCCTATTTTGAAGTTTTGTAAAGTCTTGTAACAAGCTCTCATGCTCTTCTAGGCACATTTTCACTATTTACCCCTTTCTCATGCTTTATTTGGTCCCTTTTTGCCCTCATGATTTGTAATTAAGTGTATTTCTGAATGTTATCCCAACAAATAACATTAAAGACAACATAATTCCTGACACATGTTTTTAGGTCCTAGGTAGGACCCATTTGCCATGGGTGGCGAATGAGTCCCCAATGGCCCCAAATTCAAAATATTTTAAATTTCCTTTTGGGATTTTATTCAAAATCACTTGATGTCGGCCTGTGATGAGGTATGAATAGATACTAAGGCACAAGAATTGTATAAATAAATGATTATCACCTCATTTTACGTCTCCTAAGTCATTCAAGAAATCTTCTACAATCTCCTTAGTCAAGCATACTACAACATCAAATCAAGCATTATTCAAGCACTTTGAAGCATCCATTGACACTGCTTCAGATTTACAACTTCAAGGGTTTGGTAAGTTGATGGCATTTGCATGTTGTTAGTTTATCATTCTCTTTCATTACTTCATTTCATTAAGGGTTTGATTACCATAAGTGGGGTTTGACCAAGGAAAACCCCTATTCACTAACCCTCAACCATTTTTCCCCTATTGCATTTTTTTGCAGCTCTTTGTATGCAGATTTGACAAGTTTTTAGGTGTTGAAGATTGGTTTACAAGTCAAATAGGTGCTTCAAGTCAACTCAAGTATATTTCAAACTTGGAGAAGGTTTTCTGTCTGTTTCCTACAGAATTGATTTCGACAACCCGACAAGCAGTGATTTCCAGATCTGGTGTTGCAGAGTTGTCTCCTAATTTTTTAGAAATTTGGGAGAGGACTAATTTTCCACCTATGGCAAATGAGTCCCACCTTAGGACTGAAAATCTGAATTTTGTTAGATTCTGGTTCCCGATAGTCAGAAACCACCTTCCGACAGTTTTTCACCAGGAGGAGGACTAATTCACCACCCTGGGCGAATGAGTCCCACTATGAAAAATTAGTGAATTCAACCATCATCCACAACATTATAGATTCATCACATTTTTCCCAGGTGCACTCTGATTTGACCTGTCTCTTTATGTTGTACATAATTTCTTCATTTACTTCATTATTTGCATATCACAATGTGTTTTCAAACAAGGCATAAATCTTAGTATGTCATTCATTTTCAATCATTTAGATTAGTCAATTGCATTTATTTAACTTCATTTACATTAAAAAACATTGCATACATCCTAATTTGAGTGAAACATTTAGCATTTTTGACCCTATCTCTCTCCTTTTAGGTGAAAAACCCTAGAAGTGCAAGAGAACCCATAGGGTCCCAAAAATCTATGTTTCAACTGGGATTCCATAGATATTGATATTTGAAGAGCTTTAGAGGAATTAAGAAGAAATGGCTCTATGCTCAAACAATTTAATAAAAGGTCTATGTCCTCTTATTCCAAAAGGAATTAACCCTTGTTCATTTTTTGACTATAGGCCAATCTCATCACGCAATTAATATTTATAAAATATTCACAAAAGCAGCCTCCTTGAGATTAGCCAAGCTAATTCCAAAAGTCATATCAAAGGAATAAGGAGTTTTTGTTCCAAGTGGAGATACTACAAAATGTTCCCTTATTCATCATGAAATGATTCATTCCATTCACTCAAACAAGGTTGTAGCTATGACTATTAAGTTGGATATGATGAAGGCTTATGGTAGGGTAAATTGGGGATTTCTTATGAATATTTTAGAAAAATAAATTTAGAAAAAAAAAACCAAAACAAATGGAAAGGAACAAACATTCCTTCTTCATTTATGACAATATATCAAAGTTTTTTGGTAGATGATACACTACTTTTTGGTGAAGAAACCATGGAAGAAGAAAAACTATCAAAGATATCGTAGATACATATTGTTTAGCAATAGGTAAAAAGATAAACCCCTCCAAATAAAAAATTTTCTTTCAAAATACTCAGCCTCTTGTTTGTAATAGACTAGAAAATTTCTTGGGATTCAAGGACTTCTTACCATATAAATATCTTAGAATCCCCTTTTTTGTTGGTTCAAATAAAAGTTCATATTGGGTAGCTATCTCATCTTCAATCCAAAGCATAATTTCTTCATGGAAAAGAAGATGACTCTCTTTAGTAGGTAGGCTTCTAATGGCTAGGTTAGTATTATTGATGATCCCAAATTATATAATGTCAGTTTTAACAATTCCCAAGGGTATTCTTTTCGAAATTGAGAAGAAGATATGAGGTAACATGGATAGTAAGCAAAAAAATCCTTTAATTTCTTGGGACAATATCTACAAATCTAAATCAGATGGTGGGGTAGGAAATCATAATTTAGAAGCCAAAATTTTTTCTCTTGGCACAAAGTTAGTTTGGATTCTTTCTACAAAATCAGAATCTAAATGGGCCAAAATCATTCAGACAAAATATCTTGATTCAAATATTTCAGAAATAATTTTCATAGGTATAAATTCACCTCAAGGATCAAATATGTGGAGTTTCATGATCACTTATAGGGAAATTATCTCTCCATACCTTACATGGATAATTTAGAATGGAGAAACAACCCTATTCTGGGAAGACTCCTAGAATGGATTTCCTCCTTTATCTAATAATCTTTCATTACTTGAGGAAAAGATAGTTTTAAAGCAATTGTGGGGGGTTAAAGTAAAAAACTACTTCCACATTGTTGAAGATAGTAACATGAAAAAAGTTGAATGGAAAGAATTTTCTTCATTGCAATTTCCATATAATCAAAAAAATTATTTATCAAATCTCCTTCAACAGAGAACAATTCATTTCTAATCTTATCTAGATCAACTTATTTGGGGTCCATCCACTTTTGGTAAATACAATGTTAAACAAGGGTACACATATTTAATATTTCAAGTCCATTATTCCAAGTCTCAGACCTATTCTTTTTGTTGGAATGATGTAGTACTCCAAAAAACAAGAGTCTTTGCATGGCTAGCACTTAAAGACAAATTTCTCACTAGTGCAAGATTATCTCATATAGGGCTAGCAGTCCCCTTCAATTGTCTAGTGTGTGGTGAAAGCTTAGAAACAACATTCCATATCCTTCTATAGTGTCCCTTTGCTTAGTATTGTTGGAAATGAATCCAAATGAAATTGTAGTGGTTATCTCCACTCCAAATACCTTGAAAGGGGTCTTTGGAAGTTGGTCATTGTTATGCAAAGAAGATTTTTTCTTAGTAATCTAGAGGGTCTTTCCTTCAATTTTGATATGGAAAATTTGGTGGGAAAGGAATAGGAGGAATTTTAAAAGGGAAGAGAGTTCAATAGCTTTAGTGATCGACAAGATAGAAAAATCTATTTATGAATCAATAAAATATTTCACATCAAGACAAAAAAGAATGGATTCTTGTTTTTCCTCCTAGGATTCTCAACTATTAATAGATTGGAAACAAATTTCTCTTTCATTTAAGGGTAGCTTGATGAATATTTTGTTTCAAAAATTAAATAGGAAATTGGTTAGATGGATCCCTCCAATATATGGTTTTTAAAAACTTAATTTTTATGGTGCGACTAAGGGGGACCCAAGCCCATCTGGTGTTGTTTGTGTTCTTAGGGATCAATCAAGTCATGTTATAAAGGATTTGGATTTGAAACTTCTAGATGGAACAAATAACTTGGCTGAATCTCGAGATCTCCTCCTTAGCTTGAAGCTAACATATAACTTGAACATATGCAATCTATTTTTTCTTTTTGCTAGATAAATCACTGCTAAGGGGCAACACCTTGTATTTCTTCAAAAAAAGGATTTTGCATGAGTTTTTGATATCAAAATGCTTCCTTGATGGCCTTCCCTGACAAAATGGCCTTCACCAAACCCCTTTCCTATCTAGTATGAGTATGCATTTACAATTTTCAATACAAAATGGCATGGTTTGAGACATAGGCATTACTGTCTACCTCAGGACTAACTTCTACTTGCTATACCCTAGTACTATTTCTATTACTGTATTAAAGCTATAATATTACTAAGACGGTACCAGGCCAGACATCTTCACTCCTCATCATTATCTGACTCTGTGCGCTTCATGTAGGCAATGTAGTTTGCTACTATTGGGAAATCCACTCTGCAATTTTGATGGGCTGGGCCTTTTTCCTTCTCCTCAAGGTCTCTAGGGTCATTCTGGCACCATTTCTCTCCAGAGCTAAAGTCCCAGTTGTCATTATCCCTCGCAACAATTTCTTCTGAAATCCCTTCGTCCTCCATGTTCCTCATTGCCCAGCCTCGAGGAAGTTTGGTCAGCAACTTGGCTACTATGAGAAGGAAGGAAATGCTCCACACATGCTCATTTCATAACTTCTCGAACCCTTCTGGGTCAATGGTCTAAATTAGGGGAAATTTCATTACCTCCCTTCCATGCATTCACACCATGTAATAATTTTGCAGCATTGGGATTTGCTTGTTCTCATCCACATTATCTAGGGCCGCATTAATGTCTCCCAACCATGCGCGAATGCACACCATCCGCATCAACTTCTTTCCCACTTCGTTCGAAACACCCATGTGTAGGAGACTAGCCAATAACATGGTTGGAATCTTTGAAATTGACTTGAACCTGTGATACACCCTTAGGAATTCTGGTCCTATGACCTTCTTGGTCACCTAGAGGACTAGAGGATGAGAGTTAGCTAGCAGCCCTTGCAACCTTTTGTCTGGCACTTTTCCTTTGAAAGATTGTTGTTGTTTCATTGTATCCAGGGATAGAAGAGTCTCCATTGGGATACCACACACTAGCTGCACCACTTCTTTGAAACTCACTAACCCTCTCTATTTTTAGAATGACACTATTGCATTTGAACAAAATTGCACCAGCTGGGGCCTTTTAACACCAAAGTCCTTACTTCCTCATAATTAGCTTTTCTATATTCATGCCCTTTGGAGCATGTTTTCTTGCCACCACCTTGCTGGTGGTACTTAGCGAAATTAATGCATGGTAATATGGTATTCACCCATCCTTTCCATTTCCTAAGAACTTGTTTGTTTTGCTTTCTCTATTCCTTCTATTGATGACCCTTGTCTTGTCAAATAAATCACTTGGATTTTTTCCTTATTACCATGTGTTATTTTGTTGCCGCCATTTGAAGTTTTGTTGCCAAAAATTTCCTCCGATACCAGCTTTTTCGGCCTTTGCCTAAATGGAATTTTCTAATGCCTTTTTTTCCAACTCATCCGCCTTGTCATTTCCTTCTTGATCTATATGGCTAATTTTGAAGGCCTTGAACCTGTCCGCCAATTGCTTGACACTCTGCAATAGATGATTGAGTTTCCAATTAGTAGTGATGCCTCTCTGGATGGCATTGATCATGGTCATCGAGTCTCCTTCCAAATGAATTTGTTTCACTCCCAAATCGAGCCCCAGTTACAAACCAATGGCTATTGCTTTGAACTCAGCTTCATTGTTTGAGCAAATTCCTAGTGGTGTGGATTTTTTTGCTAGGGTCTTTCCCTGTGCATCCCTTGCGATGTAGCTAGCTCCACCTAGTCCTAGGTTTCCATGAGCTTCTCCATCAAAATTTATCTTTATCCATCTTGGTTTTGGCACCTTCCATGCTACTTATTCTCTTTTTGCTTTTGTTGACTAAGTTGTGCCATTTTCACTCAGAAGTGGAGGTTTGAGGCTAAGAATTTTTTTGGTTAAGCAATCATCCCAATTTGTGAAAGTTTTATGTTTGCCTATTTTGCACCGAGCATCCTCATTGACCAACTCCACTATAGATTTTTCAATTTTGTCCCAGAGTCTATCTATATTCACCTCTTTTCCTTGAAAGATCCTCCTATTTTGTTCCTTCCATAACTCCCATATCACAATGGATGGGGTTATTTTCCATATACCCCCAAAAACTAATTTATTGCCCTTTTGGGGCCACATTTTGAACCAGGATGAGAGATCTACTAGCGTGGGGCACTGTAGGTTTATTTTGTCTCTCACTTTGTTCCAGTAATCATTTAGATAGGGGTGTGTTAGGAGAAGATGGTCTGTTGACTCTTCATTTTCTTTGCATAGTGAACATCTTCCCAGGCCTTGTACCCCAAAAGTGGCTAGCCTATCCTCTATGAGGATTCTTCTTTGTATTTCCATTCAAGAAAACACTCCAGCCTTGGGGGGTATTTCCTCCCCCAAATCAGTTTACATGACCAGTCTTGTCGAGCCATAGCCATCTCCTTAATCTTGTATCTAAATTTCACCTTGTATGTGCCTATTGATGACCCACACCATCTGATCATGTCCTTGTTGTTGGATGGGACAAAATACCTTTCTTTGAGGATCTTTTCCAATGCTTATTTTTGTGCTTGAGGAGCATTGAGGGTTTGGAGATCATTCCAGCTCTAGCTGCAGGATCCTTGATTAACATTCCTTCTACCATAATTGGCTACCTTGCTCCCCCAAAGCCTAAGTTTTGTTTCCTCTTTAATTCCATCCAAACCCAAAGTGTTGTTGATTGGTAGTTTTCCACACCAAGAATCATTCCAGAAGGACACACTATTCCCATCTATGACTTCCCAAGATACATGTTTTGCTATTATATCCCTACAATCCAAAATAAAATTCCAAATTCTTGATTGTCTTAGGGGGTTTATTGTAGTGAGAATTTTGGATGGATCATCTGAGTCTAGATACTTTGTCCTCATGATTTTGACCTAGTTTTTCTCACCTTTAGTGTGAAGGTCCTAGACCAATTTGGCCCCCATTGCCTGATTCATTAAGGACAACTGTTTGATCCCTGCCCCACCAGCCTCCTTGGGTGTGCACACCTTGTCCCAGGCCAATAGGGGAAATTTATTTTGATCCCCTATTCCACTCCAAAAGAATTTCCTAAAAATTTGAGTGAGGGTCTCTTCCACTACTTTAAGTATCTTTAAACATGACATTGAGTACACCAGAATGGCTGACAAGACTGATTTGACCATTAATAGTCTTCCTATAGAGGACAATCACTTTCCTTTCTAAGTTCCCAGTTTTTTCTTGCAACTATTAATCAGATTTTCCCAATAGCACTTTTTGTCGATACTTGCAAATAGGGGCATCCCCAAGAAATGACTTGGCAATGTTGCTACTTTCAAATTTAGGATTTTGGCTAAGTTGTTTTGTAGGCTTAGTTGAGTGTTTAGAAAAAAGACCTCTGATTTTCCCCAGTTGATGCTCTACCCTAATGCCCTACAGTAGTCATCCAAAAATATTTTGATCACTCTTGCTTCCCTCCTGCTGGCCTCTCCCATTAGAACTGTGTCATCTATAAATTGAAGGTGTGTTGAGGGTTCCATTTCATTAGCCACATGAACAACTTTCCACTTTCCTTCCCTTCCCAGTCTTTGGATCCATCTCCAAAGCACCTCTGCCATGATTATGAACAAGAATGGGGATAGGGGATCACCTTGTCTTAACCCCCTTAATCCAATTCTCCCCAAATCCAAATTTCCTCAACACCTCCAAGAGAAATTTTATATCTACCATGTTGTAGGCTTTGAGGATGTCTAGTTTTAGTATCATGCAGGCATCTTTATTTTTTCTAGCTGAGTGTATAGTTTCGTGAGCAACTATTATTCCTTCTGCTATTGACCGTCCTAGAGCAAAGCCACTATGTTCTTTTGATATCACATCATTCAAGACTTCCTTGAGTCTGTTTGCTATTATTTTTGTGACCACCTTGTACAACATGTTGCACAGTGTGATTGGTCTGAAATCACTCATTGTCTGTGGATCTTTTTTTTTGGGGATTAAGGCCAAAAATGTGTGGTTTATTGCCCCCAACATTGTCATTCTTCTTCTTGATTCCTCTACTGCAGTCCCTAGATCTCTTCCAGCTGTGTCCTAGAAATTTTGGAAGAATCTAGCTAGGAATCGATCAAGGCCTGTGGCTTTGTTTGGATTCATCTAGAAAACTGCTTCCCTGACCTCTTCCAAGGAGATATTTTGATACAAACACCTATTTTGTTCTTCTTTTATGATTGTGGGAATTGCACTCAGAATGTTATCCCTTGTTGCCCTATTTTCTTGGCTTTCTTTGTTTAGAATTTCCTCAAAGAACTTGACTGCCTCCTTGTTAACCTCCTCAATAGATTGTACTACTTATCCATTGGCCTTCTTGATCTTTGCAATCTTGTTCCTACTTCGGTTGGAGATTGTTGACTTATGGAAGAACTTGGTCTTCCTGTCACCCTCTTTTAACCATGTTTCCCTTGACTTCTGTCACCAGTAACACTCTTCCAGGCTCTTCAGAATTTCTACTAGCTCCTCTTTCAGATATTTCTTATTCTCATAATCCTCTGTATCCATTCCTTTCTCTATTATGTGTTCATTCAAGACTCTGATTTCTTTCTCTAATCTCTCTTTCTCCTAGAATATGTTCTTGAAATGTGTCTTATTCCATTCTTTGAGCTTATTCTTGATGTATCCCATTTTTTTGCTTATCTTGAAAAGTTTTGATTTATCTCCAAACCTGATCTCATTTCACCACTTCTCTATTAGCTCTAGGGTAGGTGTTCATCTCTCAACCACATGTTTTCAAATTTGAAAGGATATCCTTTAGGGGGATCATCCTGCCCAAATGTCAGTAAGATAGAAAAATGATCTAACCCTATGAAAGGTAGTATGTGGGCTTCCTATGAGGTTGCTATCTCTCCCGAGTCTCCCCAGAGCAATAATTTATCCAATATTTTTGCTATGTTGGGGAAATACTTCCTCCTATTAGACCATGTGAATGTTCCATTTTTGGTCTGCAAATCCTTTAGTAGATTTCTGTCTATAAATTCTTGGAAATCTCTTTGTATGGTAGTTGCTCTTCCTAGGCCCCCTTGCTTCTCTTCATTATTCAAGGTTGCATTGAAGTCTCCAGCTACTATTCCCATCTCATTTCTCCTATTTTCTAGCTCACTTGATATTTTTTCCCACTTGTCTTTTTGCCACTGTATCTATTGGCCCGTATACGTTGATGTTGAAGAAGTTGTCATGCCTTCTTAGATATTTGAACTTGATCAACTGCCAATTGTTTGAACTTCCTTTTCTACTTCCCCATCTATTGTTAGAGGGTTCCATAAGACTCCCAGGCCACCAGACGCTCTTGTGGCCTCCTTGAATTGACTTTTTCACTATCTCCAATTACACAGTTTCCTCTGTCCTTCTTCCTTACTCCATTTTGATTCCTGTATGAGAACTATGTCCGCATTTGATTGGTCAATTTGGTGTTTAACCATGCACCATTTTTTAGGCATATTAATGCCCCTAACATTCCATGTTATGATTCTCATTCTACCATGGGAATGAGGCTATCCTTCTTAACAACCAGTTTTTTCTAACCAGAAGCATTGCCTGCAATCATCAGCTTGGCTTTGTTTTATTTCCCACCCCTTTTGGATTTCTTCTTTATGTTAGGTGCATTTATCTTTGATTTTGATTGTTCAAGCTGCCTCTCCTCAAGCAACTCACCTTCCTTTGCCTCCTCCCAGGGTTCACCTTCTCCATCTAAGAATTGATCACTCTCTTCTTCCTCAGACTGTGCATGTAGTCATCTTCTTCCCCCTAGAGATCTTCTACATTGTTTGCTTTGGTGTTCTACTTATTCTTTCCAGCCCCCTCTCATGTTGCCTAGGGTTCCAATTATGCCCTTTCTACTTCCTTTGTTAGTTTCCAAAGTTGGGTTTTGATGTCCTTTTGGAGTTCTCATGCAACACCCATAAGAGCATTGAGAGCTTTTTTTGCCTGAAAGTTTCCTAACCCCTACTTTTCCTTTATTGGTAGGGAGGCTTTATTACATTCCTAAGAGACTCCTCCATATTTCATCTGCTTAGGATCAGTTCTATCATTCTTAGATGTATCTTCTGCGATTTTGGTTGCCACTTCTTGATATATTCCATCCCTTGGTTCTTCCCTCTCTTTATTATTTTCTTTAGCCTCCTTTCCCCTGTTTGAAGTGCCTTCTAGAACTGATTCTCTGAAGATGCATTTTTTGGGTTCTAATCCTTCCCATATCTCTATCTCCTATTGCCAGCTTCCATACTTTGTCAAAATTTCTATGTTCTTGTAGATTCCAACCCCCTCATCTATTTCTACTAGTATGTAGGCTTCAGCCTTGTATTTTCCATTTATGAAGTCCTCATCCACTCCTAAGCACACCCCTAGGGAATCACCTAATCTCACCATAGCCTCCACATTCCATAATTCTGAGGGACGATCCACCAGTTTGATCTAGGTAGGGATTTGGTTTATTTTGTAGTTCCAGGGATCAAAACTTGATCTCTAATTTAGGCAATGAAAACTATGACCATTCATAAACAGAGGTTTCCCTTCTACAATTTCTAGCTTTAATTGTTGATCTATACATTCTATGAGAAAAAAAAGAGTTTGGTAGCTGGTAGATGCTTACTCGGTCTTTGTATTTGTTTTTCCACCATGCTTTGATCTCCTCCCTAGGGCAGCTTGGGCTAGTCCACTTGGAAAATAGAGCTCTCTCCATCAATCTGATCACTCTTGCTTCGATCATTTCGAAAGGAATTTGGTACAATTTACTTCCCCATGGTCGCAAACAGTCGCCTTCACTCGCTTTGTTTTGGAACTTTCTTCTATTTGTTTTCCTTTTGAATAGATCTCGGTCTCTTTGATTCATTCTTCTTCCAAAATCAAATTCTTCTCTCGCTTGTTGGCTCATTTTTCCTTCATTTCTCGACTTATTGTTTCCTGAACCCTCAACTTTCTAGAATTTTCCGATGCACTTTTGAATGCCACTACCCTTGTTGTGCCAGCTAAGATCCAACAGTTTCCCATGGCGACCATTTTCCCAGAACCACCCACAACTTGGCTCATGCATGCTCCATCTTTGCTTGTTCCTTCGGTGCTCTATTTCCTTCAAACCTTGTTCAGGAGCCCTCCTCTCGCCATCTCTAAGTTGGCTTTTTCTTTGGTTGTGATCTTAGTTCTCCATGTTTCCATTCTAGTGATAGTGTGGGTGAAAATTATGCACCTAGGCTCTATTCTCAAACACCCACTACAGGATGTGATCCACCTTCTGTTGGTTGTCATCTCCACCCGC
Source organism: Sequoia sempervirens (assembly GCA_007258455.2). Taxonomy (NCBI): domain Eukaryota; kingdom Viridiplantae; phylum Streptophyta; class Pinopsida; order Cupressales; family Cupressaceae; genus Sequoia; species Sequoia sempervirens. The sequence continues at coordinate 5,487 of VDFB02383691.1, read as the reverse complement.
TTTCTTCCCTGAAACACCATCCTCCACCATGTCGCCCCATCAAATTCTTTTCTCCTTTACATTTTTTGCTCCTGCTTGCCAACTTGCGCCATATATTTCAACCCCCTGATATCCAATCTATTTTTTATGTTAATAACCTATTGAAATTTTTATGACAAATTACCTAACACTATTTTTTTGAATTATCATTGCCACTTAAGGGCCTATTTTTGACCCCCATGATCTTGCATTGACCCCAAATATAACTAGGGAGTGAATGTATGAAATGTGAGAGAACAAGGATTACTAGCTAAATATAAAATCAATTATTTTTTCATAAAAACCCTACTTGTAATACACAAACTCAATAAGGTGACTTAAGGGCATATATTAGCTTGAAATTTCTTTAATAAATAATTTACTATTTGATCTAAATAATTTATTGAATTATTGAGAAGTGAGAAAAAAATCTAGTGTGATCATGGATTTCAATGATTATGAGAATAGTTTTTTTAGCAAATAGTCTTGAAATTTATAGTCACTACACAAGGTTGTAAAGATGGACACATGTTTTTTGATCACCCTTGCCATCACAATATTCATAGTGAGGCACCTTGAAGCTAGTATAAAGTAGGATAGCAAGGATGTACACGGATAGGGGGATAAAATGATAGTATGGTGGGATGAGAGGTTAAGTAGAAGAGGTGGATAGCAAGGCGAGATAATGTTGAAAGTGCCCTACATTTTTCATAAGTGAGATGATTATAGGCTCTATTTGATGTGAAGGAGGTGGGATAGTAGCAAATATAACATTAGAAGAATTTAAAGCTTTTGAGAGATGATATGTGAACAAAAGGGGATAGAGGTTCCAAGGTACCTACCATGAAATCCATATTTCATGGCATGTGAAAGTGAGGAAAATCTAGAAGATGATACATTCATCACTCTATATTGTGTAGAGCTAGTGACCATATATGTATTGAACATAAAAAAGATTATAAATGACATGGGAATGAAAATTTGTTTACTAGTCACATTAGACTAGGAGTGATTACTTCCTTTGATGCAAGTAATTAAGGCTAGGAAATAATTATGAATGATAAGAAAAATCCCTTAAATATACTCAAGACCTTTGGAATGTTTATTAAGATTTTAGTGGCACAATGACATATTTTTATGTTCTCACATTCTCAAATTCCTAATAATTACCAAGGTGCTAATCAATATCACACATTTTGGAGTGAGAGACATGTAGTATGACCTCATAGTCAAATTTGGAGTTTGTATCATAGAAACTATTAATAGAATCTATGCTTGAGTTGAACATGAATTATGGAAAGAGAAGGTATAGTTATTGTCATTTGATCAAAATGAAAACTAATAAATTTAGTACCAAACCTAATTGGGATTGTTGCAACATGAGAGAAAGACATTTTTATATTTTGGTATCTTGTGTAAATAACAATGCTAGAATGTGAATTTTAGGTCATGAAGTTAATTAAAATGTTTCACAACACATAATAGAAAGAGATATGGAGGGATAATTAAATAGAGATAGGTAGGGGAAGATAGATAAAGAGAGAGGAAAGGTAAAGATATAAAGGGATAGAGGGATATGGAATGAGAGATGGAGAGGGAGAGGGAGAGGGAGAGGGAGAGGGAGAGAAAGAGAGTGTATGTAGATGAGAGAGGGACATATAGATAAACATACAGTTCTAGTGAAAAATAAAAAAAAGATACATGGAGAGGGAGAGGGAGGAAATATAGAGAGAGAGATAAAGAGAGGGAGAGGGAGAGGGAGAGAGATAGATAGGGAGAGGGATAGAGATAAATAATGAGATGGAGAGAAGCATAAATGAATGGTGAGAGAGTTAGAAAGAGATAGAAGGAGAGGGAAATGGGGAGGAGGAGAGAGATAATAATAAAGGGAGATAGAGGTAGGTTGAGAAATGGGGGATGGAGAGAGATAAAGAGAGGGAGGAAATATATACTAAGGAAGAGAGAGAGAGAGAGAGAGAGAGAGAGAGAGAGAGAGAGAGAGAGAGAGAGAGAGAGAGAGAGAGAGAGAGAGAGAGAGAGAGAGAGAGAGAGAGAGAGAGAGAGAGACATAAAGACATAGTGAGAGATACATAAAGACATAGTGAGAGATATAAAAAGATAGAGGGAAAGATATACAGGGAGAGTGAGAGAAAGAGGAACAAATGTGAGTGTGTTTCATGTTTCATAGAATACACTCACGATTTGTGGAGCACGAAACATTCTCATATTTTTTGTTTCACATAGCACGCTTGTGTTTTATGTTTTATAAAATGCGAGAACATTTTTTAAGTAAAAGAAAATATCGCCCTTTTTTCTTTGGAAAATGTTTGGATGATGAGAATAGGTTTGGAATGTTTATTTGCCTTCATTTCATGTGTTTTTGACCTTCATTCTCATTCCTCAACTTACACATCTTCAAGTCTATAGATTACATAACAATTTTTAATAAAATTACCACAAAGATTTCACACATCTTTTAAGATTTATAACCATATATTTTTTATATTTAAATCCATTAACATATTTATTTTTAATTTCTTTTACTAATGTTACTATATTTCTCAAATACATATTTGTTCATTTTTCTTTATAAATTGTGATAGATACTTGTGAAAATTTGAAAAAAAATAGGACTATTGTACACTTCATTCTTTACACATCGAAAAAAATACATTTTTTACTATTTTAGTGCATGTTATGTGATGTGCATGCTCAGTTATGCGATTTTCAAGCTGCGTCCACTTTGAAAAATTATAAAAAAAAATCAATAAAAATTACAAAAAAAATACAAATTCTAGTACTCGCTATTAATTATATTTCAACCAATGGGTTTTCCAAAATACTAAATGTGATAAAAAAACAGACGGACACACACTAGATGCTATGCTATATATATGTTACTATAAAAATAGGGATAGTTTATGTGTGTAGAACATTTCATCCTCTTAATCTTAACTATTTTTGAAAAAAAATAGTAGTTTAAAAACTAGACTCAGAGTACTACAATTCATGTTCTTTTTGTATCTTCAAATTTTGAGTGCATGAATCTCAAATTTCTCATCCAAGTTCAATTTTAGCTGATTTAAAGAAAAAGTGGCCACTTTTGACCCCCTTTTTGTATACCATTTCCATGCACTTTATTGTTATTTGATCTAATATATTATCTCGCATTTGTAGAGGATGTCGATACATTGAAGGAGGGGTTTTTGTGGTTGTTCTTCAGTAGAGTTTTGATGAGGAGGTGAATCAAGGTTTTGACCAACTAGTGGTGCATTATCAACTCCTAGAAATTAAACCAAATCCACTAAAAAAACTAATTAAATTTATCTATTTAATCATAATTTTACGCTAAAAGAATAAAAATACTTACCTCTTTGACCTTAATGATATCGTGGCAGTATTTTGGTAGTAATTTAGTGAACAAATGATGATGAATAGGCTCTCCAAAAATTTGAGTTTTCTCCAAATTACTTGAATAGTAAGCTAAGATGAAAATGAGGAATTTTTTTTGTGTTTTTTATTTTTATGGTAACTCGCCATTATGTGTGTGTTATAGGATGGTCATATATTAGTCCCCCATTTTTTTGTGCATTCCCATCAATGGGATCTCCTTTGATTTCTTAATGTGTTTTTGGTGGAGTCAATAGAGGTGTATTAATATTGATCCTTTAGATCAAGAAACACATCATTCTATTTAGATACACCTACCTCATACTCTTGTAGACAAGACTTCATAAACTTAATTATATTCTTTCCTCTCCATATGACATGTTTATTTCTTTCATGGCTACTGGTATCTTCTTATTCTTCAAATCTTGAAGAATGTCTCCTTCTCTCCATCTTCAACTTATTTCTTTGGTCTTCAAACTGGGTTTGTTTCAATATAGTTGCAATTGTTCACTAAGAAGAGAAATACTTCCTTCAACAACAAAGGTCTTCAAGATACAAACTAGAATTTTATCTCCCTACTAATGGTGCCAATTTTTGATGTAATAGGATGAGATTCCAACACTACACATAGTAAAATATATTTCTACAACAATAGTAATCTTTACCAAATTGATGATATCTTCATAAATAAGATCTAAGATATCATATCCCCGACAATGATATCAATCTATTGGTACTCTATCATGTGGCTCCACAAATTCTAAAGGATTGAACTAATACCTAAGGCTAGGGGTGTGTCATCAAAGGATGAATCAATTATTAATATTAGATTATAGCATGAAAGTACCATTAGATAAGGGTGGATATCTCCTTCTTCATCTTCAGGATCTAAAAAACCATGGGGGTGTTCCTTAAGGTGGTTTTCTCAAAAGGAGTGAGGGAACATTATGATTTAATAAATCTTGAGATAAACTATATCCCAAAACAAATAAACTCTAGTAAATTTATCACTAAGTAACAATGTACTAGTTTAACATGGGCTAAGGATATAACACCTCTATAAGTAGATGTGGCAAGATTCTAGAGACTAGGATGCATGCTTCTTAACTCCTTTAGATTTATGGTATATTATCTAACTTCACACATGAATGTGAGGGTAGCAATAATACATTTGAAAATAACCTACAAAGTTGGAAGCATGGACTATGGTAGGTGAGATGGATAGTGGATAGTGGGGTAGGAAACAATTTTGAACCCCATCCAGATAATGATCATCCATATGGATACACGGAGTATCAAGGGTAGGTGAGTATGGGGTATAGGTCAAATAAGGCCAAGTGATGAGTAATCTCTTCAAATGAATATAATGTTGAGACATCACTACCATGCTACTATAGGAAAACCACAAGTCTACTACAAAGATATATATCACCTTGACAAATTTCATAATAGGAACAAGAGAAACCATGAGCTAGATTGACCAACATACATGTCAAGGGACCACCAAGAAGAAGAAAACTTACCACAAGATAAATTAGGGATCTTGTGATAACAATAATGTGAAGTAAATACAAAGGAGACATGTGCCATTGAAAATCCATAAGGTGGTTGTAAAATAGAAATTAAACTTGACATAAATAAGAGATACTAATTGCACTAATTAATAATCACTTCAAAGGAGAAAAAAGGTCAATTATTGGAACATAAGATCTCATAGTATCAACTTATAAATGGGATAAGCAATAAAGGGCTACAATATGGGATGTGGAGGTACTGCAATTCAAAACAAGACATCACACAATAGAAAGTAGAAGCAAGAGACCACAAAGCAATACCAAACAATCACAAAAAATGAAATGTAGTTACAAGACTTGTAGTATAACTTAGAAAACATATAGCTTGGAACACACATCTAGGTCAACATAGTGAGAAGACAAGAAGTAATTTTTTTATAATTTGTTAATAAAATTGGTGCAAGACAAGACTAGCCTCTAATACCAAATTAAAAGAAATGAAAAATAATTTCCTACTTAACATGACAAGATATTTCATAAGTTATCAGGTCTATGCAAAATTTAA
>VDFB02383690.1:0-10525 GCA_007258455.2 Sequoia sempervirens | reverse complement strand
AAAACCTTGCTGCAGTTAGGTGACACTTAATTGTCTTTTCTAATTCTTTACTTGGGCTACTTCAACTCACTAGATGGAGACCCCGGTGAATTTATCACCGCCAACTATCCTTGGAAAGGGATAGAACAAGAATTTGAAATTACCTTGAAAGGTTGCTTTGGATGCAGATAATAGCCATGGAGGCAAATGATGGGAAACAAATCAAATAATACCCACAAAATCACTATAATAACCATGGTTGAAAATGTTATCATGAAGGCAAGTAATGGTGACTGTGAGATGGGGTTTCTTAACTTCTAGCCTAGAGTAGTGACAACTAAACACCTCTAGACTACAAAAACACATCAACAAGAGAATACAAACAATGAGAAATTAAAATGAAAGCATGCATAAATAAATACTCCCCATTGTAGTTGCTTCACTTCCCTTGCTCTCCTTCTTCTTCTTATGCCAATATTGCACTTAGATTTGTTGTTGAAGTTGTGCAAATACCTGCAAATAGTAAACAAGAAAGTTGGAGAAAGTTAGCTGTTAAGGTGAAAATGAAGGAGGAAGGTTGCTTTTATAGACAACCTTTCGAATGGATGGTTTGTAAATTTTAATGAACAGATTAATGCACAGAAACTTAATTCAAAATCAGACACAATAACACAGCAGATACCCTGGGAAAACCCTCCTCTTGAGGGAGAAAAACCCAGCAACAAAGATCTCTCTTATATATATAAATAGAGGCAACAATTCTCTTTACAATGAGGCCAATAACAAGGCCAACCTTCAGCACCTACACAAGATGCTGTAGCAGATAATAATCTGCACCTCTCAATATCCAACTCTGCCCTTGAAGAATTCGCAGCCTGCTCTTTGAAGAATTCGCACTTGCATAAATAATTATTCGAACTTGCTTGATTGATGAATGGAGCGAACTTAATGAATATATATACATGAGGGGAGAGAGAGACGCATCCTTTCATTTAATTCCAAGGTCGGCCTCCAATAAGAATTGCGTCCAATGGAAGAGGGTCGGCCTCCAATAAGAACTCATGTCTTTTCTTTAAAACAAAACGGTGCCTCTTCATAACATATAATTAGCAACTTATAAATATTCGTGCCTCTTCAAAAATATCTCATATACATTAAATAGCATTTAAGCTATCATTTAATTTATTCATGACAAGAATATTGCTGGAAGTAATTTCGACATTGTATGTTGACATTAACACTCCCTCTCAGCTAGAGAGAATACTTCCAGCTTGCTCAAGACAAATCACCTCATCGTGATGTCTACCATTATGGCTACAACCATAAGTGAACAAGAAGAATATCACCTCAACGTGATATTAGATATCGCCTCAACACGATATCAACCATGATGGCTACAACCATACTATGGTGTGTACAAGTGTTCATCACTTGCGTGATGTTGTCACCTCAATGTGACTTTCACCATGACTCTCAGAGGGTGAAACACAAGTACAACATATGTCATGGAGTCTCACACTACGACATCCACCATGACTCAACTCGAGGGTGGGAAAACAAGGCTTTCACCTCAAATTCTCCGCCTTCTAAGAAAATGACAAGGGCTTGTGCACTCAAATTCCTCCGCCTCGTGAGGGAAAATGCATTAAACAAGGGATTTTCACCTCGAACTTCTCTCACAGAGAAGAACTCATTAACAAGGCTCACTGATACTGAGACTCTTACTCAGTCAAGGCTGGATTCTCCAAGCTTATCTCGGAAGTACACAAACTTTATCCTGGCGAGAGGTTTGGTGAGAATATTCGCCACCGCTTCATCGGTAGCGTCGTATGTACCAACCGGTATTTTCCGGGCATTCATACTGATATAGTGATACTTGATTTCGGGGAATACGTTTGCCCTCGGCCATGAAACACGATTGACGTAAAGCTTCTACACAACTTTGATTATCACAATGAATGATAGTAGGTCTTCGATTGTCCAAACAACTCGCAGCGAGAGCTTACAAATATACCGCTTTCAGTTGCCATACAAGCTGCAATGTCTCGGCTCACTGCACTCAATGCTACAGATGACCGCTCTCAAGCACTGTGAAATCATAGCGTAACCCAAAACTGGCAACAAACTAAAGGTGCTCGATCCGTGACACAACCTGCCCAATCAGAATCAGTGAACCCATGTAACTCCAAGTCTGCATCTGAAGTATACCTCAACCCATATCCAACTGTGCCACGCAAGTATCTCAGGATATGTTTAGCTGCAACAAGATGTATCTGTCTCGGATCACACATAAACTGGCTAAGTGCACTCACTGCATAGCAAATATCAGGTCTAGTGTTAATTAGATACATCAAGGATCCAATTAGCTGTCTGTACAATGTAGGATCCACCAAGTCTGAACTAGCTGCAACCTCCTTCAGCTTATGTAGGTTGGTCTCCATGGGTGTAGACATGGATTTGCAATCCATCATACCAAATCTCTTAAGTATATCAATGGTGTACTTCCCTTGACTTAGAATCATCTCATCTGGTTTCTGCTAGACTTCTAATCCAAGGAAGTAATGCATGAGCCCAAGGTCCTTCATCTCAAATTCAAGTCAACTCCTTCTTACACTCAAGAATCAGGTGATCTTCTCCAGTAAGGATCAGATCGCCAACATATAAAACCAAAATTAATGCATCACCATTGATTACCTTGAAGTAGAGATTTGAATTAGCATCATTCTTTAAGAAGCCCAAACTTGACAGGTACCGATCAATCCTTTCGTACCATGCACGAGGAGCCTGCTTAAGACCATACAAGGCCTTCTTCAGCTTGCAAACATGTGACTCTTCTCATGAACCTCAAATCCATCAAGTTGCTCTATATAAACGTCCTCCTCAATTACTCCATTGAGAAAAGCTGTCTTCACATCCATCTAGTGAATCTTCCATCCTCTAGATGCAGCAATAGCAATGATGGTTCTGACTGAAGTGTAGCGAGCAACAGGAGCAAATGTTTCATCATAATCAACTCCCTCTTTCTGAGAAAACCCACGAGCCACAAATCTTGCCTTGTACTTCTCAATGCTTCCATCTGCAACATGCTTAATCTTGAATAGCCATTTAGAAGATACCACAGACTTGCCCTCAGGTCTAGGAACAATATCCCAAACATCATTTTTAAGAATCGACTGATACTCCTCTGTCATAGCATCTCTCCAAACTTGAAGACTAGATGCTTCCTCAACATAGGTAGGCTCGGATTCTATAATCTGACTCATCAAGGCAACATAACTGGAGAACTTATGTGGCCTTTTGCTTTCTCTGAATGTGCCTCTAGGAGCTGCAAAGCTTTCAGCCTCTTGCATAGTGCGACTGGCCCATAGAGGTCTCTTTCTCCCAATACACGTGAGGGCCCATCAAGAGGTTCCAGGGTTCAACAGATCAATATCTTTTGGTTCCCAAGTCTCCTTCCTCAATCTCGTGATTATATCAACTTTCATTAACCTCGAGGGGATCTTTCATTATCAATTCCATAAGGAATCCCTCTGGTCTCCCCGAATGCAACATCTTCCTCTAATGACATCCTATTGATTCTATCATTTTCAATTGAATGTAAATTCTATAGGCTTTTGATGTCTCACTATAGCCCACAAATATTCCCTTTTTTCCAGAAGGTTCCAACTTGGTTCTCTTTTCCTTGGGAACATGAATACAGACAAGACATCCAAAGATCCTGAAATGACCGACTTCAGGCTTCTTCCCTGTAAATGCTTCTTTTGGAGTCATATTCTCCAAGATCTTATGAGGGACTGCTATGAACATACACCAGCTTGTCCCGAAGCTTCGCCCATAGGAAGGTTTGCAAATCTTGGATCATGGATCATGGCCTTGTCAGCTCTAATGCATCGTTTCGTTTTTCTTTCTGCAACACCATTTTGTTGAGGATTATAGGGAACATGTATCCCTCTTAATCCCTCGACAATACAAAAATTCAAAACTACCAGAGGTGGTATTCTCCACCATTGTCGATCCGAGGGACCTTTTAATCTTTACCAGAAGATTTTCTACCAAGGTTTTAAACTCTTTAAACCTATCCAACACTCTCGTATTCTTTAGATTTGAAAATAAATCCAAGTCTCTTAGAGTGATCATCAATGAAAAGAACATAATACAAGAAACCATCAAGAAGGAAATCGCATATAGGTCCACATAAATCAGAATGAATAAGGTCTAAAATATTAATTTAGATCTATTTTCTCTACCTTCATGAAAAGGGGCTTTTATATTCTTACCTAATGCTAGGCCCTTTAAGTGTACCTTTCATGTTCGGTTGAACTTAGGAAGGCCCGTCACCATCTTCTCCATGATAGGTAAGGCTCAGAACTGTAAGTAAGCCAATCTCCGATGCCAAAGATCGCAAAGACTTGAAGAGTCATGAACCAAAGCTTGTAAAGAACGTGTGCAGACCTTGTAAAGGTTTTCATGTCTAACTCCAATTACTTGAGCATCCTTGAAGCTAGTGTTCTCCATCCATACTAGAACTTTACCTTTGGAGAAGGCAACTTGATATCCTTTATCTTCCAAAGCTGAAATAGAAATAAGATTGCGCTTGATTCCAGGAACATAAAGAATATTACTTAACTGAAGAGAGATGCCAGAATCCAAATGAAGTGTAGAGGTCCCAATTCCTTTCACGGAGTAGCTAGCATCATCTCCAATGATGACTTGTTTAGAAGACTCCTTTTCCACCAAACTTGATAAGTGCTCCATAAAGTCGGTGATGTGTCGTGAAGCACCACTGTCGATTATCCAAGTGTTGGTGTCAGAAGGTACACTGCTTGATAATGCTGAATAGAACAAATATTCACTTGAATCCTTTTGAGGAGAGGCATCATCAACATCCACAACGGTGACCTGTTGCTTAGGTCTAGATGGACAATACTTGGCGAAGTGCCCAAACTTGTCACACCTAAAACATTGAATCTTGGACATATCCCTCTTCTTCTTAAAGGGAGATGCATCATCATTTCCCTTGTCCCGATTCCTCTTGAAGAATCCTTTTCTTCCATCTTTTCCTTTCTTCTTTGATGCATGGGAGGCGAGAACATGAATGTCTTCATTCTTTGAACTTTGACCAACACCTCTTGCCACCAACCTTGATTTTTCTTGAATGCAATCAAATCTTAGGCGATCAAACTTAGGCAATTTCGATCTTGCACTGATTCCCTGAATGTAAGATTCCCAAGACAAAGGTAGACCATTGAGAGCAAGCATAGTCAGGTCTTTGTCATCAACCATATGCCCTATTGTCGAGAGCTGGTCTCTCAAATCTGCAATCCTCATAAAGTATGCAATCATTGATTGACCTTTCGCCATCTTTACATGATGAAGTTGTTGCTTCAGTGCAAGCGCTCGGCTGGTATTGTTGATTTCGTACATCTCTTCCAATGTTTTGAACATGTCTCTCGCTGTCTTCAACTTAGAGACGATAGGCACAATATGATCCTTGACGGAATCAACCAATATCTTCATTGCTTTAATATCTTTCTTTTCCCATTGTAACTTCTCTTCTTCCTCCTTAGGTTCAGGAACGCTAGACTCCATGAACTCATCCAAGTCATTTTCACGCAAGTTAAGCATGATCCTAAACCTCCATGATGTGAAGTTAGATGCACCCTCGAGTCTATCCTCGATCTTCAAACCATTCACCATCTTGACTAAGTGAACAAATAGGGTATGCTGATTAGCAATAATTTGATCACGATCCTCTCAAACCCGCTCTGATACCATGTAAATTTTAATGAACAGATTAATGCACAAAAACTTAATTCAAAATCAGACACAATAACACAGCAGATACCCTGGGAAGACCCTCCTCTTGAGGGAGAAAAACCCAACAACAAAGATCTCTCTTATATATATAAATAGAGGCAACAATTCTCTTTAGAATGAGGCCAATAACAAGGCCAACCTTCAGCACCTACACAAGATGCAGTAGCAGATAATAATCCGCACCTCTCAATATCCAACTCTGCCCTTGAAGAATTCACAACTTGCTCTTTGAAGAATTCGTACTTGCATAAATAATTATTCGAACTTGCTTGATTGATGAATGGAGTGAACTTAATGAATATATATACATGAGGGGAGTGAGAGACGCATCCTTTCATTTAATTCCAAGGTCGGCCTCCAATAAGAATTGCGTCCAATGGAAGAGGGTCGGCCTCCAATAAGAACTCGTGTCTTTTCTTTAAAACAAAACGGTGCCTCTTCATAACATATAATTAGCACCTTATAAATATTCATGCCTCTTCAAAAATATCTCATATAAATTAAATAGCATTTAAGCTATCATTTAATTTATTCATGACAAGAATATCGCTGGAAGTAATTTCGATGCTGTATGTTGACATTAACACGGTTGAGATTAATCCTCTGGAAGGATTCCAAGATCAATGGATGAGAATGCATGAGAGGGAGGTTACAAAATGGATGGTCAAGATTAAACTTCTAGAAAGATGCCAAGATTAATGGTCCAAAATTGATGCACTAGAAATATGCCATGCATGGAAAAGCTATGACACTAATGGCTATGACGCTCGACGGCTATGACAGACATGCAAGCTATGACAGACATGTGGACTATGACATGAAATAATGATAGGGTATCTTTGACCAAAATGGAGGGTTAAATTATTTATTCAAAAATGGAGAAAGGGTACAAGTGGAAAATAAATAATTTATTCAAATTATTTATTTGGAGGAAATAAAAGATGGAGCATTTAATTAAATTTATTCAATTTAATTAAATGTGAGGATGGAAATTGGAGAGGGATTAAATAATATCAACAATTATTTAATCATGGAAGAATAAAGGGTCAAATAATAATTATTATCTGACTATAGAGAAATAATTAAATAAATGATGATTTATTTAATTATAGAAGAAAAGGGGGTACATTAGCAATGCAATTAAATTATTTAATCGATCAGGATAGAATAAAGATTAGAAAGTGAATTAATTAAATAATTAAAAATTATCTAATTAATAGAGGAATAAGAACATAATTGAATATTTAAAATTATTCAATTATCGAATGATGAAGACCAAGAAAAATAATGCTCGTAGGCTTAGGACATTTTTTCAGTGTCTACAGTGACTAGGGCACAATGGTGGTCATTAAAAACAATTGTTATCCACAAAAGGAAATACTGCTTACTTGGTCACAATAATACAAACACAAGAAGACAGTACCCATAAATGCAAATAATTGCTGCTAGGGCTCAATAATAATGATAAAGGCAATAAAATGCCTTCTTAAGGCTGATATTTCAAGCAAGGATCTATGTCAACAAGTACAATAAATTATGAAAGCAATGAGTAATTAAAATACAACTTCAATTAGTTATTTTTAGCTTAAAATTAATTTAGATGCTTTTTCCTTATATAACAAATTTTAGGATTGATTTAAAAGAGAGATTGTATATAAAGTACTAAGTTTTAAGTGGGGTTATAACATTTTTACCATTGATGTATAAATTCTTGTCCAAAAGGTTTGCTTAAGAAGGCCTAGTGATTAAGGTGATTGAAGGGGAAGAAGATTGAAAGAATAAAAAGAAAGAAATTATAGTAATGTTCAGAGATGATGAAATAGGTCAATGGGACTTGAAAATTCTCTAGCTACAATACAAAATCAATAGGATAAAAAGAAACATCGTACTAATAATTGAATAGAAAACATCATAGTTGTTAGAGGGGAAAATTTAAAATGGTTAAATCCTGTGTTGCTAGATTGGGATTTGGGTTTAGTGATTCACCATTTTTTGTGTGTGTTCAATATAGGTGGGTTCGATCTGATGACGAGATCTGAGCGCAATCGAATATGGAATGGAATGGAATGGAATGGAATGGAATGGATGGAATGGAATGGAATGGACGATGGAATGGAAATGGACCATCTGATCCAGGTGGTGTCCTTGTAGGCTCTTTGGATGGCTAAAATACGACCTTCATGGCCAGTGCTATTTTTTCATAGTTTTATTGCTTTTAACAAAGCTCCAATTCTCAAAAAATGCACTTTTAGGGTTAGATTTTTTATATTAAAAAAAACCAATTTTCTTCTCGTTAAGATCACACACAGAGTAGGCCTAAGCTTGGTTATTCATCTCAGGTACATTTGAGACGTGCTTGGGCCGAATGGTAAAGCCCAAGGATGGACCCTTTATGCATTGAAGTTGGATCTAGACCAAGAGTAGAATCTAGTTTGGATCACTCTAGTTATGATAGGATTTTGTAGGACTTGGTATCATAGGTTAAATCCTTGGGCGCATCATTGGATAGGCAATATCATAGCACCTTAATTCATAATGAAATGGTAATTAATTGATATCGTTATTAAACAAGGAGAGGAATACTCCTTTAAATAATAGATTACAAGACGATGTTTCTAAAAAGAAACAATTGTGAACTAAAGCAAAAAACTAAAAGTTGCTAAAACTAACAAAAAGCAATCTAAGTTAACTGAAAGTAAACTAACGACTAACTAACAATTAAGATGACCATTAAATATTACAATAACACTTTAATACCCTCCCTTAATGGTCATTCTACTAACTACACCAAGTCTACCCATAATCTGTTGGTCTTTTGGCCATGAATGCATAAAAGGTAGACTCCTGGTTAGAATGCTCTGCAACATGGACCTTTTGTTGAGACCATTCTTGGTTGGATTTTTGATCAGCCAATCGCTTCCTGCAATGTTTCTTCATATGACCAAGCTTACCACAATAGTGACATGTGATAGACTTCTTGGGGCTATCCTTTGATTTGCCTTGTCATTTATGCAAAGTGGACTTGCCTTTGCCATTGTCTTTGGCAGTGAACGCTTGTTCAACACTGGGAGTGTCGTTGCTACTCCCAAACTGCTTCTTCCACCTATCTTGTTGTAAGAGCTTGTTGCACAGGTCATCAAACTTCAAGTCAACATTGGTGGAGGTAATGTTGAGAGTTTCGATGAAGTGCTTGTAGGATTGTGGTAAGCTTTTCAGTGTGATGACCACCATATCCTCTTCTTTCATCTTGCGACCAATGGCCTCCAATTGATTGCGAATGTCTTTGATCTCCACGAGATGTTCTTGAAAAGACATCTTGTCATCCATCATAATGGAGAACAACATATTTTTTAGGAAGAAAACTTTGCCCTTGTTTGAGGTTTCATGCAAATCCTTCAAGTGTTTCTAGATCTCTCAAGTAGTCTTACTAGATGGTATTTTTGGAAGCATCTCATTAGTGACTGATAACTTGAGAAGCATAATCGCCTCTTGATTACTACCATCATATTTGTCCTAGTCCTTTCCCACAGTGATGGGACAAGCTTTTGTACCCAAAACAAGCAAATCTAGACATCGGTACTAAAAAATAGTGAGCATCATCTGCTTCCAGGTATTATAGTTTTTACCATTGAACCTTTGGCTACTTTCCAACATGATGTTGGTCAAAGATGCCATCCTTCCCATTTTCCAAAGACACAAAAAACGAGGTAAAAGTCAGACTGCAAAATATTGAAATTTTTAGTCAAACCTTGGGTAATTAGTTGGCATGAATCCCAAGGCAATTAGCTATCCCAAATCCCACAATTTTTAAACAATCGTCAAAAAAATCAAAGGCTTAGAAACCCACGAGCTTGTCCAAAAATCGAGAAAAGAATGAAGTTTTTCAACTTCAACAATGAATTTTTGAAAAATTTGTCAAAACCCCATGATATACAGTAGAACAGGCAACACACTTTTTTTTTTGGTCAAAAAATCATAAAAAAGTGTAGACTTGCCCAAAAACCCTAGCCACGAGTTGCAGAATAGACACAAAATTTTGGAATATCCGCCAAAACACGGTTTGCAGAAAACCCTAGCAGAAAACACATGGTTTTGTTGTGTAGGAAAGAAATCGCCAAAAAAATTTGGTGCACGAATTTCTAAAAATCTGTCAGAATTACTAGTCTGCAAACCCTAGGTTGTAGCAAAAAGCCAGATGATTTTTGTTTGCAAAAAAACTGTCACAAAATTGGCTGGAAATCGTGTGTGCCCATGACTTTTGTTAAAAAAAAAAGTCGTCAAAAACCTATGCAGAAAAGAGACGCGTGTGAACCAATTCAAAAGCCCTCAAAATGAGAATTGCAGACCTGACAAACTTTAGAAACCCACAAAAAAACATTTGTCGCGATTTCTGAGAAGTAGGCGTGATTTGTGTAGTCGCGCGATTCATGTAGGTTGTGTTAGAAAAACACGCGATTTAAAACCCATGACCTCACGATTTGCTAGATTGTTGTCATTTTTACAAGAAAAAACCTTCGAAATTTCTCGAGAAATAGATCCGCGACTTTGCACAACAAATCCATGAATTTTTACTTAAAAAAAAATCCACGATTTTTAGCTAATAAAAAACCCCACGAATTTTGTCACAAAAAATTCGCCAAAAACCCTTGATTCTTAGACTAAAAAATCCTTTCGATTTTTAACAATCGAGTAAACCCATGATTTTTATTAAAAAATGGAGCAAAAAACT
>VDFB02383689.1:4019-38333 GCA_007258455.2 Sequoia sempervirens | reverse complement strand
GGGTCGCCTGTCTGCAACCTAAACCTGCAAAAACCTTAACAACAGAACACATAAAAGATAGGGACCCATTTGTGGGTCCCACCGGGCGTGCCAAAAATGTGATATAGTGTTCCTAACCCATTCAAAATCATGCAAAACATAATGCAAAAGGAAATGAAAAGACACTAAACACCTCAAGATTAGGCCTAGTTGAACTCAAAAAAATAAAGAAAGATAACAAAAAGTAGATTTTTACCTTGTCTTGAGTTGATGCTTGGTTGGCCCTTGATAGTTGATAATGTGTGCTCCCTTTGATGGTAAGATGCTAAAGTGGATTCAAAATGTTGAGAGTTTGATAAGGAATGCAATGAGCAAAATGGGTAATTGAGAAGATGAATACAATGGATATGATGAAAGCTTCAATGTGCAACAATGGTGGATGAAGGTTATGCAAGTGTGAGAGCTTGGTTGAATGCTTGATCTTGAGAGATGAAGTTGTGAATGGATGAGAATGTGTTGTTAATGCATAATTAATTAGAATGAAAGAAAAATCATTTATTTTATGGAGAGAAACCCTAGGGAAATAGACGGTTGAGATCTTGCCACCATGGGCAAGATGAAGGGTTGAGATCTTTCCACCATGGGCAAGATGGATAAGGACACATGAGGTGGAAGATGACATGTGATGGGAATGTACTTGTAAGTTCCTTAGAATAAAGATGATGTGACCTCTCAATGATCACATGGGGAAGAGGAGAATCTTGGATAAATAAAAGTGAATTTAAAATTCACATGATTAGGGATATCTTAAGGAGAAGACAAGGTTGCCAAAAAGGTAGGTGAGAAGTATCCTGGATAAGACAAGGTAATTAAAAAGGTAAGTACTTACCCACATGTGAGTGATGTGACAAGTCAAAGGTTCTAGAAGACTTTGACACATGTGAGTGATGTGACAAGTCAAAGGTTCTAGAAGACTTTGACACATGTGAGTGATGTGACAAGTCAAAAGGTTCTAGAACTTGCATGGGAATAAGAAGAGTCTTGGAAGGATAAAAAGGAATTAAAAATTCACATGGGGAAGACAAAAAGGAATTAAAAATTCCTTGGGGGATGGGGAGAGTTGACCAATATGCTGATTGGATTAGGTAATCAGTGATTAGAAGATAATTAGTGGTTAAAGAAGATTAGTAGCCAACTTGCAAAAGTAAGAGGATGTGACACATCTTAATAAAGGATTAGACATGTGCACATCTCTAATGGTGATATTAGGAGGTAGATTAGGATTAAAAAAAAGGATGTGACATGTGAGGAATTCATTTGATGAAAGGGGGATTAAAGAGTAAGGTATTTAATTGTTAACTAAATACCTTAGGGATTTAGAAGAATTTAAGGATATTAATTAGATAATAACAATATTACCTAATTAATGCGGATAAGAGGATGTTTAGACGAAAAGGGACAAATTTGGACAAATGTGAGTGTCCAAATTTAGGTGTCTACAGTTTGTAATATAGTTTTTCTCTTATTCTTTTTGTACAACCTATTTTACATCTCTTTTAAAATGAAAATATAACAATATATATTTCCCACCATATTCATGTAGCATTGGGAAAAGGAACAAAGTCAATTGTCATTTCAAAGGCTACCCATGTCTTTGAAATCATAATTTTTAATGCCTTTGTATAGAAATTGCCTCTTATCAATGACAAAGGTACCTTGGGGTACAATTTTTTTTTTTTAATCACAAAAATTCCAATCATTAAACACTAATGCAAGGAGAAGCTCACAAAATATACTGAAATGGTAGCTAGGATATAACATGAGAACCATTGAAAGCTAAAACTCAAATACCACAATAATGCCAGCATGGTGTTCTCATCATCAACTATCTAAAGTTACATGTGAATCTACATCCTTGAGATCGAAAACTATTTTTTGGTGGTAAAATCCTTTGGAGTATTTGTGGTATCAAATATGGTCATTAATGGTGACCTAGGTCATGCAAGGATGTAGGTAGGAGTGAAAAGTAAAAAATGTGGGAGTTGTAAAGTTTTGAGGTTGTTAGGGATTGAGGATCAAGGACACCTTATAACCCATACCACTTGTCAAGAATTAGGGATTAAGGACACACCATACCTTATGCTCAAAACAATCAAATAAGAGTATATTTACATCACTGAATTTGAAAGAATACATGAAAGGAAATTTTAGGAGTCAAGGATCGGGGACACCAAGGAATTCATCCCATAAGCCATGCGAGTATGGATAGGTGCAAAATTCAGCCCCAAATAAGATAACATAGTGGGAAAGTTGAGGATTGAGAGTTGGGAATATAATGTAATTCATGCATAATACATCATGATAGGGATATTCTCGTTCTCTAACTCTAATAAAATATATAGAAAGAAATGTCAACAGTTAGAGGTCAGGGATATCATGGAACTCGTGCCATAAAGGATGTAAGAAAAAGGATGGTTGAAACTTTGGCCCTAAAAAATGGGATAGTAAAAAAGATCAAGATTCAAGGATTGGGAAAGGCTTTTGATGCATGTTTAAAAGAAAAGTGGGAAAGGAAACTTTGCAAGTTTGACTTGTAAAGGATAGATAAGGAAAAACGTCAAGAGTTGCAGATTGGGGACACCATTTAACTCATGCCATAAATGATGCAAGCAAAGGGATGGTCAAAAGTCCAACTTTGAAAATGATATAGTAAAAAATATTAGGAGCTGAGGATTAAGGACTCTTAATGTTTACTTGAAAGGAAGGTAGGAGAGGGAACTCCACAAGTCTAACTTTGAAAGGATTGATAAGACAAAACATTAGGATTCAAGGGTCAATTATATACCATTTCTTATTCCCAAAAGAAATAAGCTAAGGGTATGCCCACATTATGGACTCTAAAATGTCAAAAGTTGGGGATTATGTAACATGCCAATCATTCACTGAAGTAAAATTTCCTAAGTTTTCACTTTCAAGTAAATAAACTATGTAACTTAACCATTGCCATAAAAAAATATTTCAATTAATAGAGAACAAATGAACATATATGTCATAACAATAATCAACATTGATTCCATTCCAATATAATAATCCACATATTACAATATTCCAAAGAGTGTGTACAAAGTACATACATAGCTCAACCAAGCTTTAAAGCAATATATATAGATGGTGGAAAGGAATCTCCTTTCAAATCTTGGTCTTCTATCACCTATTGAGGAGGAGAAGCATCACTCAAGTGCTTTTCCATCAACCATGGACTCATATGCGGTCCCCACACATCTATCATATGATAGATGGCCCTACCCTTCGATGAAGAGATTGGTGGAGTAACCTCGTAACGACAACCATTCTGAGCTTAGTGTTGTGTCCTACATGAATAGAACTTGTAAACCCTACAATCTGGAACTAGCATGCATAAATGGATCACGGTGAATTAACAGTGGAGCCAAAGGCAAACACACTACTTTGGCCAAAGTGTTCTCACTCAGTACTTTGAGTGATAGTCATCCTACTCACATACACTACTCAAGCTCAATTTGACTTTAGGCCATTATAATCTATGCATAGTTATTTCCTCCAATGGGTAGTATTTAACCCTAGAAACATCCTATTCCCTTTCCCACAAACTCAATGGTATTTCTCCCCATAAAGCATAAATACAAGTTACCCTCCCTTAGATGGATAATCAAATCCCAAGTGTAACTTACAAGCTATCTAATATAATCAAATAGCTTAGCCATGAATAACCCATAAGCTATCCTTGTTTAATCATAATTAGTATATTTATACTAATGGCAAACAATCCCTCCTATTATGGAGTAAATACAAGCACTTTCATAGGGAAGCATAAACAACTTCTTTTTGCTTTCCAAAGCAAATGATATGATTTCCTAATGCAAGTATTCTCAAGTAGTTTCAAACAAAGAATTCAAAACTCAATCTTTCATAAATAAAGACAAATAAGAGAAGACTAGATCCTCATGCCTGTAATACGCTCAACCCAACTGATTGAATTGATGCACAACTTTCCAAAGAAAACTTGCTAGCCTTCATTTTTTCACTCAAAGTGATACTTAACTATTTTCTCTTTCATAAGACAACTCAATGCTCTCACAAAGTAGCTCTAAGCTCTCACAAAATAACTCTAAGCTCTCACAAAATATAGCTCTTAGAATATTTGCAGCAGAATGGATTTGCAGAATAAGTCCCTCCCAAATGAGAGAGTTATCCCCTCTATTTATATAGAAAAATGAGACATTGATGCCAAAAGATAAGGCATGCTAGTTGAAAAAACTCCACATGCAGATCGACTCACCTCACACAACAAAAAGGTGGTGGAAATATTTAAGTGAAAACTCAGCCTGGCATTCTACAGGTCGACCCCTATGGCTTGGCAACAACTTAAGACCAATTCAAATATGCACATGCCTAAAAGTTGAGAATCGACTTGCGACCAAAATGAGCTTCTACAGAAACAAAGTTTTCATATTTTGGCACTAGGTATCAGTCAATTTCCTACTCATTTGGCGCGGTTTATCTTTGTTGAAACAATCCACAATTTGCAAGCAACACATATCAAATGCCGACTTGGTCATAGTCTATTCTATTGGCAGAGAAAAGATGCTTGTCGACTCCATAATAATAACGCTCAAGCATGTGCTTTGACCAAGCACGTTATTTGTTGTTTATTCCCTTTATCATGCATTAAACCACTTGCACAACAACATGTTGCTTATTATTTCCATCACTTTTATCTCTTGAATAAATGCATTTAAGGTAGAAACATTATGCTGCTATAAAATAGTGTTGCATTTTAAGTAGTATCGACCAAGGCTTATACTTCATATCTACCTTTATCATTTGCATATTACTTGCATAGATCGACCTTTAATGTTTTACATAACATATAAACAAATCAACCTCTATTAATCATATAAATACAACATCCTTTATTAATCATTCATATATATATATATATATATAAGTCTACGAATAGCCTCAACGCTATGTCTTATATATATATATTCCATGTCAATCAAGTATATATATACATTTGATATACAAATAAATATGATCAAGTTAACATTCATATAATAATCATATCGACTGTAGGGTTGATCCCGCAGTGCAATGGTAAAGTTGCAAGGGCAGTAGTTGGGTTGTCCAAGGTTCGAATCCCACGGTGGATAGTGGGAATGCCGTAGAGAGAAGGCAACATCATTCAATGCACAAAGAGAGGAGGGGGAATGATGGAAGAGTTTGGCGGGCGCTACTGCGGGGTCAACAAAGGAAGTAACGACAGTGGATATGGTGGTGGTGGTAGTGGTGGATATGGTGGTGTCAATTCATAATGGCGAGGATGAGGTCCCCTGAATGTGGCCTCACTGGTTCATAGCTCCAGTCAAAAGCATTCTAGGTGTTGCCCCTTAGTAGTGATTTACCGAGAAAAAAAATAATCATATCGACTGTGTGTATATATATATTCCTCTATGTACATGTATACATACGTATACATATATTGATATATCCTTATGAACATTTTTGTTTGTCACACATACGTATGTATCGACACATGTATACATATGTATATATATCTTATATATACATATGTATATATATATCTTATATATATATACATATGTATATATGTATATATCTTATATATATATATTATATGTATATATCTTATATATATATATATATATATATATATATATATATATGTATATATATACATTCAATTGCACAATCAAGCACATACATAGCTGCTATCTTATTGATAGGAAGCATATGTGAGATATATATATACATATACACATACATGTCATATTGTTTGTTCGATAACACCATGCTCATAAGCAACTCATTCATAAGCGTGCATAGGTACGTCTACCTGTGTACTTTTATGCACGTGTTCCTTCATGCGTATGGTCTATCGTCAACATGCATATGCATACATATACATGCATTCATCGTGTGTTCACCACATGATTAAAGAATAGTAACATATAAGGAAGAACTCATAAGCTCCAAACGCATAAACATCATCCAATAATGCATTCAACAATAATCAAGACCCTTACTAATGCAAACACATCATACTAAAGGATGATTTATCATTTCCCAACACAATAACTTGACTCAACCAAATTCTACTGTGAGTGTATGTAAGATCAGTTAGGTTACGTTACTAGTTACTTGACCAAGTTCTTCACTTGAGTGATACTTCCCCTCGTACTTGTAGGATTGAACATGAACCTACATCCAACTAACACATTCCCACGATAGTCAGCTGTTCAACAAAATATGCTTTCACATAATATTTCTCCATAGTTAGAATATTCAATTCAATAACCACCCATTTCACATATATGCATTCCATCACATAACATTAAATGAAATAACATTCATTCATAATTCATTGATAACAAAGTGCAAGCACATATGTTATTAATCAGAATTCAAAGTACATTGAACACACTTGCAATATTTTACCCTAGCACAATAATAGTAATAGGTAAATACACAATGGGGTGTGACAGATTAAAGGAAAAGCATACTTGGATGAGAAAATCCAAAAAGTGGACAAGACAAAGGGGGAAAGGTGGGGGTCAAAGGAAGGGTATACCTAGATGGAAAAGTTTGAGACCCCAAAAAGATACCCACACTTGGAAAAATGACCAAAAAACCTTATAATTCTCAAAAATTTTACAAATTTAACACATGAAGGGAATATGGGGAATGGTGAAGAGCGATATGCAAAAATTGACCAAGGGAGACCCATTAGGAAAATTTATCAAATAAATTATAAATCATGGGATAAATAATGCCAAAATATATAAGGAGGCTATGACTCAAGAAAAATTAGACATGGTAAAATAGGGTTCCAACATTGACTCTAGTTGTGGATGTGTTTCTCTTGTAGGCACAACGAGAATCTAGATATCTCCAGGAGTAGACTACATAAAGGTACAACAAGGAGGGAATTAAAATAATTCCACTGAACATCTTGATGGATGTGTGTCAAGACTACATAAAACACAACACACATAATAAAAGACACAATATGTATAGGCCAAAACCATTACTTACAAGAATAACTACTAATCAATAATGTCATGAGCCAACAACCTCACAAGTTTTTTGGCCAAACTCTTGAGGTAGTATGCAGTATGACCATACCTCTTAAACAATTTAAATGGTCATGCCACAAGCCATATTCTTCTCCATTTTTAACATTAGAGTAGCAATTTATTCCAATCTTTCCA
Organism: Sequoia sempervirens; assembly: GCA_007258455.2. Lineage (NCBI taxonomy): Eukaryota > Viridiplantae > Streptophyta > Pinopsida > Cupressales > Cupressaceae > Sequoia > Sequoia sempervirens. The sequence continues at coordinate 31,083 of VDFB02383689.1, read as the reverse complement.
TACTAGTGCACATATCTTCTTAGCTACAACTTAGATGTTACTTATAGTTGATTATAATTCCATCCAAGGGACAATTTATATTCTTAGGAAAAATTTATCATCTCTACACCTTGGAATATCTTTGAGGTGGAAAAAGGTGGATATATAATGCGTGTCCCATTGACCTTTTGTGCATTCACACTTACACTAGAATATCTTTCATGGATATCATCTTGCCATTTCATGGTGCATACCTCCACTTGTAATCACATGAAGACCTATTGACAAGTGAAATAGGTTTTTCCTACCCATCTTCATTCCTTTGAAGCATAATAATAATAGTTTTATAGGATTTGGTAGAGGGGAAAAGATAGAAAGTTTTAGAATAATCTAAACTTACTAAGGATCTAGTGCATCTAAAAAATCTTCCTTGATTTATTTATATTTGTCACTTGGTTCCTTACTCGATATGACTATTTTTTTATTCACATCCTAAATAAGATCAAGGAAAAGGAGGAAATGAGCAATGGTATGATATTGTTCATCGTGATCTCCTAGGATAAAGTTAAGACCCACATTGAAATAGATGAAACTTTATTTGTGGTTTTGTAGTTGTCCTCTTCAATGTGCAGACATTTCTCTTCCATTTTAAAGTTGGCCTCTTCACATGATAGGTCCATTTGATCACATGGGAAGATCAAGTAATTTTCATAAGGAATACAAAGAATTACTTGACCACAATAAATAACACCAAGGTTCTTATTTATTATTTTCATCTACAAATTATGCTTCTTGTGGCTAGGATTGAATTGATCATGCCTTATTGTTTATATTTTCTCCTTTTGGAACTTTTGTTCATGGTATTTCAGTACTTTCTTTTTTATTGTCCACTACAACATTGAATTCTTTTTTCTCTTTGTAATTTTTATAACATTGTTATTCCTTATTTGTATGTCCTTTATTTTTTTCAATAAAAGGTGAATAAACACCCATAATTTTATATATGATAAATCTTGAATTTACAATATAGAGTTGCATAGAGACAAAAGAGAAACCACAACATATGCAAAGAAAAAATGAGACAAATCAACGATAAAAGATATTAATGGTCCTAATCAAATTATTACCTTCATCATTGTTGATGGGGTCTTCTTCACAAAAGAGACCATTGTAGTTGGGAACAAGCTGGCCTAGAGAGAAGTAGAGGTAGATGCTTTAAAATAACTTGTAGATACTTGAAGTATAGGCTGGCCTTTTAAAAAGTACTCTAGTTGAGTTGTTGGTAGTGAGAAAGCAAGGCATTTTTAATAGATAACACACAATCATTATGTAGCCCTAAAGATATAGCATTTAAAAGACACCTAACTTATGAGTTGTTTATGAGTTGGAAAGAAGAGAAGATGCCACCAATCAAAGCTTGAACTTTGAATATCTTATAGTATGTTAAAGAAAGTTTCAGGAGATCCTCATCCATAATGTGACTATACACATATTTGTTTCAGAGAGGGCACATAAGGTCTATACATTAGAGTAAGTCCATGGAGTTGAAGAGGAACATTAAAGTAACCTCAAAGAAAGAGTATAAGCATTGGAGCTATGCTAATATATTACTACCTACAATATCATGCATAGTCCTTTCCACTTTTTTACGATAAAAATGAAGACATTAGCAATCTTGGTAGAATTGTAGGCACCCATAAATTTGGGACCCCAATCCTTACCTCTAACCAATTTTCTATCATTTGTTTCTTCTTATTGTTGTACATGGAATTTTTATTTGACCTAGTAGTAATAGTATCACCTTATACAAGCACTTGTTCATTTATTGGATGATATTCATTTTAGAACTACACTACTATGACATTTTCATGGGCTATTCTATCTTCACTTGATGGCTTGGACTATTGGTATAATTGCATGAGTTCTCATGGATGTTAAACACTATGAACGAACACCTCATCCTTATTTAGATCAAAATTATGTTCACCATGAAATCTTTGACTAGATGCATCATAATAAATATATTCATCTTCTTCCATGAAGTCATATAGATAGATGCATCATATTAACTATATTCATCTTCACATTACTAATAATAACCTTACTCATAAGGAAGTTCTTCCTCTTGGCTTATTGATAGGGCATTTACACCTATAAGTGAGACAAGTTGAGCTTCCAAACAATCCACTTGATTTACAAAAAAGTTATCTTTCCTCCTATTTAATGTGATATAATATTCATTTTGACCAACTTCTCTTTTATATGACATTTTGGGAGGAGAGGTACATCAACCTACAATATGTGTTTCCACATCATGATGTCTCATTCCAATTTTTTGTATAATCATAAGATCGATCCCCATTCATCCTACCAAGAAGCTATAACATTTATCTTTAATTGACACTCATGCAGTTCGACTATTGCCATCTTTTTTGTTGTTCCTTTTTGAGGTGACAAAACTATTGACATGTTAGGAGAAGTGGGATATTAGTGAGGAATATGTGCATCAAAGGATCTATCTTGGTTTCTTCTACCAACAATCATATCATTTATTTTTATTTCATAATCAAACCTATTCATTTTCCTATATTTTTTGAATATTATCATTTGAATATTCAATAGTAAATAAGTATTGATCTCTTACATGAATGAAAGTTATTTCTACCTGAAGTTACTTCTTTTAAATCCATATAGGTAGGTCTGAATAAATTACCATAATAATTGAGCTTCCCATGTTGTTTAGTGTCTACATGCATGAGATGAAGCTTCATCTTATTTTTGTTAGTACTTAGGCTACCTTCTTCTTTATATTCCCTAGAATTATGATTCATAAATTGATTGAGTTGGACTACAATAGAGTCACCATTCTTCACTCAAAAGAGATAATATATTCACCCCAATAAACATGAAACTTCAAAATGCCAAACAAGAACTTATTTCCCTATTGCCTTGTTGCACTATTGTGTTAGTGTGAGTTACTTAGTTGTCAACTTACACATTGAGATACTTTCTTCACTGCAATACTAGGGTACTCAATATGAGAATGATAATTCACATCCTTGGCAAGGAAACCAATATGTTGGTATAATTTGATGGGCTATCAACTTACCCACCAATCAATTTGCTGGTTGGAAATGATAAATTCAAGTTGTAAAGGTGTGAAATATATATGAACAAGATTTAAACTCTCTTAGACAATGGTGCTAAGATGTTGTTGTAAGTTGACATCTTCTTATGAATAGTTTTGAACTCAATAGTGGCTTCACTTCTATTCTTTTTTTGAAGAAGACTTTATATTCCACTGGTTATTGTTTCTTTGTTAGATGAAATATGAAGGAAGTCACTCATATGAATAGCCTATCTTGTATTAACAAAGTGGAACATCTACATCTGGCACCATATTTCTCTCCACTATTTTGAAGGGCCTGGTGGATTAATCTTAATGCAAAATAGCATCAATCATTGGCTCGTGAATCTCTATATAAGTATGTAGATTTGAAATAGTTATCTTATAATTTTTATGTAATCCTTCCTTGGGAAGCCAACTTTTAGGAAACCTTGAAAAATATTTTTGAAAGTTCTAATATCTTCACAAAAAAATTCAAGCCTTTTATCCATGACACTTTAGCAAAGACACACTAAGATGGTTAAATATAGTAGACCACTGCAAAGAATAGCTATTGAAGGAGAAACCTATTCCTACTGCTCATTTCAAGTGACATAATTATTTTTCCAATCTTTCTATGTACTTTTGATATTGCAACAAAAATGTCTTTTTTTGTGATTTAGTTTAGACATCATCAACTTTGTATGAGAACGAGTTGAAAATCAATGGTCTAAAGTATATATGCTATTGCACATGTCAAAATTTATTTGCATGGTGATATGGCTTATGTATTAGTAAGCAATAATTGCAATTACGTATATATTGATTAGTCAAGTTAGTCTTTAGGGAAGATCCTTTATTTGATATGCTCCCCTTTGAATTTTTGAGTGGTCTTCTAGACATACCTAAATCTTTTTCCTGGGTTTTCTCATATCAAATGTTTTGGGTCAACATAGCTTCTAACTTCCAACCTCACAAATCTTGTTTTGTTAAGAAATGTAGAACTCACAAATTTGTAAAAGAATTATTGATGCAGATTGACCTCTACTCCTACAAGATGATCACTAAAAATTAAATAAAACAAATAATCTACCCCACAAATCCACTCATCAAAAGTGCCTTATTCCCGTGAATCAAACTCAAGAGCATAAACAATAACAAGACATGCAAAAACTAAATATGGACATGTTCACGTTATACCCAAAGAAGATACTATGTAATATTCTTTTTATTCAAAACCAAAACCAACACAAAAATTGATTGCATAGTACATCAACTTATAAAAGACCAACAACATAGGTCAGCACAAGCACCTACTTGAAAAAAAACATGACTTCTCCTTATTCTCAAAATGTTTGTCACATCCCCTTATTTCTCTTAGTCTCATTTTCTTTGGATCAAACATTACATATCGTCCTGGTGTAGAAACAAACTTAAGCAAATTCCAAAAACTGATACTGATAAAAAAACTTGAACCAACCTATTAGAAGTTTTACAACAACAAAAAAGAAGAGCCCAACACTCTGCCGGATGAATTATTCAACATATTTCTCTTGCTGCAGATACTTCCTGTCCTGGTCTTCTCGTTGAAATGCTGGCAGGACTGTTTTGTTCTTATGAAAGCCAATTCACAATAACTAAAACATTTATTATGACTTCTATTCTCAGACCAAATCGTCGTGATTGAAAGTTGAGTTAACAAAGGGGACAGATCCCGAAGTGGGTAGACTCTCCACAATATGTAGTAGTGAAATGCCCATCACAGAGATTTAGCAGAGAATAGGATGACGCAGAGGTATGGCATGGTTCGGGATGTTGTGGAAGAAATAGATAGATCCGGAGAGTGATGGAAGTTTTGCAATAGTGGACTTCAACGATTATTTTAACAAAAATAAAATGGGCTCCAGATGTCCAAGGTGGTGAAGAATTCCTGCGAACGGTCACACGTGATTCCAAAAGATGAAACAAACAAGACAATAAGACGTCTATCATATACCTGCAACTAGAATATTCAAGACAAGGGTAGAAGTTGAGAGATATAATGGTAATATGGATGGTTTTAGGAGAATTCACGGTCAGTACTTTACCGATGGCCACCAACAATTCACTGTAGGAAAATTTACCGTCATGACAAATTCACTATAAGTAAAATTCACTACCAGCTTCACTATAAGTAAAATTCACTATCAGCAATTCACCGCAGTCGGAAATTAAATTAATCGCATTAATATTTTGATCTGATTAATATTTTGAAATATATATTAAAAAATATTAATGCATTAATTTTCTGTGGAATTGCTGGTGGAGAATTTTACTTGTGGTGAATTTGTCATGACGGTGAATTTTCCCGCTGTGAATTGTTGATGGCGAATTTTCCGTTGGTAAATTGCTGAGAGTGAATTTGAAGTCATTTTCCAGAATCCCATACTATATGAGGTATATCCTATTCCACATCAATTCTCTGCAACATTCATTTTATCTTCAGTTTTTTCCGCTTCATATCTCCATCTATTCCAATTACAGGATTTGGAGTAGTTTGGGAAGATTGCAAAACTTTGAGGGCTTTAGGGAACATATCCGAGATGACATTAAATCCTTGGAACACAATGTTTTGCGGAGTTTCAAAGTAAACAGGGAATTATGGAAGTATAGGAGATGTTGTGGCCCACTCATTACAGACAATCTCACAAAAATCTAAATAGGGGAGAGGGGCCCATAGTGGAGCAAGGCTCAATAGTGGGGATAGAAGTAGTCCTCATTGTGCCCCATAGTAGAGCACCTTAATATCTAATTGCAAAACACTATTTATCCATAAAATACACAAACTGACAAATCATGTGACGCCACATCTGTGCACCAATAAAACATGACTTAGTGCACCACTATCGGTCTCACTTTTTTTTTGGCCCTTTTTGGATACCTCAACAAAAAGCATGTTGATGTGGCATCATATTTGATGATGTGACCCTAAAACGAAATATGGAAGCACATGAGTTGCCAAATAAACTATTGTACAAAATTGAGAGTGATTTGAAATTTTCACATAGGATTTTGAGAAACGTGAAGTTAGGGTGCTCCATTATGGGTCCCTCTCCCCTAGTGGAGCCTTCTCTTGTTTGAAAGCTGATCTTATTACTTACAATATGTCCCACCAAATTCAGGCCCAAAAATGTCATTACAAAACATTTTTAATAAATTTTAATCTTGAAAAACGTGCATTTTTCTTGACTGAACATAAGCAAAACAAATACATCAAAAATTTGAACTGTAATTGACTGTAAGAACATGGATTAATCACTATTTAAAGTCCAAGGCCTCGGGCCTATAATTTCATGACAAAACTTAATAATATAGTGATAATGAAACACCATTTCATAGTAAATGTTCAAGCATGTCCTCATATAATCCTTGCTCTCTAATTCTTACTCCCTATTCAAAAAAATATTCATAGCTCTATGAAGGATTGACACTTTCATGTTTGAATAATTTTATCTCACTATCTGAAGATTATTCAATAAAATAATTTTTAGCAAATTTTCTATATGTCTTTAGGCTTTTTTATATTTTCACAATTAATCTTTACTATTTTTCAAATTGACCTTGCATTGAGTCATATATTTATTTGTATCACTCATTAAAACTTGATAGCATTTATTTGAAGCTCATTGCATTTTGAGAATTCATGTGAATATTTAAAGAAGGTTTCATTTTAAAATATCTTAAAATTTATTTCCAATCATGATAAAGATAAGAACTTTTAAATTCAAATGTGATGAGATCGAATGTTAATTTTTTCCTAATGAAGACCACAATTTAAATCGTTAGAATTAATACATGTTATATTTTTATGTAACATACCAACCCTTAATGAAGTAAAAATTTCCTAAGTTTTCACTGTGCGAGTAAATAAACTATGTAACAAGCCATTACAATAATTTTTTTCTTTTCTTTATTGAGAATATACGAACAAAGATGCCATCAATATACAATAAGGATTCCATTCCGATACAATAATTTCTCAAGTTACAATAATACAAGAATGCACACAATTACATACATAGCTCAGTCGAGCTTTAGAACAAATAGCTTATAGACGGTCCAAGATCCTTCCTTTCAAATCTTGTTTCTTCTGTCGATTGCTATGGAGGAGAAGAATCACTCAAGCGCTTTTTTGTCAACCACAAACTCATATGCGCTCCCTCGCACATCTATCATTCGATAGATGGCCCTTCCCTTCGACAAAGAGATTGGTAGAGTAACCATATAATGACAACCAACTGAGCATAGTGTTGTGTCCTATATAACTAGAACTTGTAAACCCACAATCTGGAACTAGCATGTAATACTGGATCATGGTGAACTGACAGTGGAGCCAGAGGCAGTCACACTACTTTGGCCAAAGTGTTCTCAAATGGTATTCCAAATGAAGGTCATCTATCACATACACTACTCAGGGCCGATTTGACTTAAGGCCATCATAAAATACGCATAGGTATTTCCTTCAATGGATAATCTATCACCCTAGAGATAACCTATCACCATTTATACAAACTTGGAATAAATCTACTTTAACAAAGTAAATACACAAGCTCCCTCCCATACTGGATAAGAAATCCTAGGAGTAAACTCAAGCTATCCTAGTTAAATCAATAACCTAGCTAAGAGTAACACATATGCCACTCATGTTCAATCATATCTAGTATGTAATACTTATGATAAACACATACCTCCTATTATGGAGTACATACAAACACATCATAAAAACATCATAATAGCTTCTAATTATTTTTCAAAGCACTATTATTTTCCCTCAAATGCAAATGCTCAATTCAAAGCAATCACGGAAATCAATCCTTCAAAAACTAAACAATAAAAGAAGAAATATCCTCATGCCTATTTTTGCTTATCCAATTGATTGATTGTAATAAGTTTTCCCACAACAACAACTAGCTCAAAGTAGATTCCTTCAGCTATGCCACAATAACTCACTTCTCTCAAGTTGATGATGTACTTCACTCAATAAAATAATACCCTCACAAATACTCTTAGCTCTCTCTCGAATTAGCATAATATTGCAGCCATGAATTGCAGAGCAAAATGTATAAAATACTATGCATAAATCATATGGGATGCGTCCCAAACAAGTGAGTTTTTTCTACTATTTATACAGCAGGAAAGACACTTTCCATCCTACAAAATAGGCATGGGTGTTGACAACAATCACCATGCAACACCACTCACTCCACATAGTTAAAAGGTGGCACACTAAGAAAAATATACTCAACCAAACAATACTACAGATCGACCTCCTTTGGTGATAGCAGTGAAAGACTATTTCAAAACAACACATGCTGATAAAGTATAATTCAAATTTCCATCACAAAGAACATCTATAATAGATAGGATTCATAAGGTGGCACCAAGATAAATAGCTCTTCCAACAGTTGGTGGGTTAACTATATATCTGAATCAGTCAATATAAAATATGTGACACAGAGATCAAATCGACTTAGTCTTCATATGAGTCAACTCCTTTCATTTATCAAATTGACCAAGTCATTGACTTGTTGTTCAAGCTCATTATTTGCTATTTGATATTTACCAATGACAAGGCATTAATGAGTTTACTAAGTCAAAGTTATTCCCTACTAAGGTGTCGACTAAGTCTCCCTCTCGTATTGACTTAATAGCTATAAATTGTTTCGCAAAATACTAACTCTTCATACGTGGTCAACAAGAGTAATATGAAGCTTTAGAATACAGTCACAAACATATCATACTTCGGCCTTTCAATGCTGCATAATACTTTTGCATATAAACCAACCTATGTTCATGTCTATAAGTCACCTCCAATACCTTATAAATTATGCGTTGGGCCTACTCATTTGCTAAGGTTTAAGTCAACATTCCTCATATTATGACATATGCATTCTTAGCCATAAATAGGAAACGCCTAACATGTAAGGATAATGGTTGTTTTCTCATCCATGCGCTAGTCACTCTTACAAGATACAATACTTAACATACTTATATATATATTGCTTCTCTTAAAAGACATCGTCAAATCTAGCATGTTGTCTCATGTCAAAACATTCATTCTATATAAAATGATATGCATTTTCAAATATAAAACAATCATTTAGAAATATATATATATATATACACACCTCTATAGAAGCATTAATGCTTACGCACGTACACACACACACACACACATATATATATATATCATTGTCTTCACATATATACGCAAGATAATATTATTATATATAACATCAACTATATATATATAAATATATACATACTCCTCTATACTCATGTATACATGTATTTATGTATATATCTTATATATTTAAATATACGTTCGATTGCACCTTCAAGCACATACACATGTATTCCTACATACACATACACATATATGTACATATACATATTTAATATGTTCACACATATATTTACCCTTTCTTATCATCATATGGTTATAAATATATACATTTATATATGTACTTATACATATATATGCATGTCGATAACTAACATTAACACTATCTCTTATATATATGTATATGTATATGTATATATATATATCCCAAGTCAATCTAGTATGCATACACTCGATATACAAATGAATGCAAATGAGTAAAAATTCACGCATAATAATATATATATATATATACACACACACATACACTCCTCTATTAAGCTTTTATGCTTATGTGTGTATTTGTACACATATACAAGTATATATATATATTATATAGCAACATGTTAGTCAAATGATCCATTCAATATCCGAATGATTATGACCACACACAAGCATCCTAATAGATATTTATATACATATATGCATGTCTGTACATATGAACATCCCATTATATCCATCATACATTTATGCTGCTGACATATGCATATATCCCAAATACTCATTCAACCATACAATCAAGCACAGTAAGATAAGGAAGGACTCACAAGCTCAAAATAGATAATCATCATCCAAGCTTGCATTCAACAGTAATCACAACCCTTACTAATGCAACACATCATACTAAGGATGACTTACCATTTCCCCAACAAGTTATGTCTAGACTCAACCTTTCTATTATGAGTGTGTGAAAGCTCAGATAGGTTATGTTACTGGTTACCTGACCAAGATCTTCTCCTGAGTGAAACTTCCCCTCTGCCTAGAGGAATGAACATTTACCTGCAACCACTAACACATGCTCACGACAGTCAGCTGTTCATAAAATATGCAGTATACATAATACATCTCCAAAGTTAGAATATCAATTCAATAACCATCCATTTCACATATATGTAGTACTTTTACATAACATTAAATGAGATAACATTCACATATAATGCATCAATAACAAAGTGCAAGCACAATTTATTCATTCATAGAATTCACATTACATTCATATTTACCCTACATAGTAATACTAAATAGTAATCACACAACTAGGATGTAATATTTTATATGTATAGGTTCTTAAATATATAAATATTGAAAGTTGAACATGTAAAATTACATATTCAATTATAGGTGGTTGCTACAATAGATGAAAAGTGCTTAATTTTTAAGCTAAGGGACACTATTTATATTTGAAGAGCTTGAAGGAGATTACATTTTTAGCATGTCGTCGATAATTTTGGCTTAGTGCTCGGTGCAAAAGAAGATGTGTGTAATGAAAGAGATAAATGAGATCACCAAGAATATAAGTTGAAATCAAAATAACATTTATTATAGTAACACATCAAGGTAGCAAAGAAAAATGTATAGGGTCAAAAAGCTAAGGAAAAATAAGAATAAAGACTTAAAAATAATCATCCATGCTAGAATCATGTACAAATTTGACAAATGTTACTTGTAACCCTTCATTCTTTAATAAATAAATGATGACTATCACTAATATAATCTAAAACTATATTTACAACTATATATTTATAATTACAATTATAGTTCAAAGACCACATTATTTAAATGGTTCTAATGGTGAAAGAATCTCTATTTTCTAGAGGCTACCATTTAGAAAGGGTTATATGCATATGTATATGTATGTTAAATTAATAATTTTAAAAATATTAAAAATATTTTGTAATTAATTTTTATTAATCTATTATATAATATTTAATTGATAATGAATTAAAAAAAAACTATAATTAATTTTAGATCCATATCCATATTTTAGTAGATCATCCAATTTTTGTTTATATCATGTATATAAACATTTTATTCTTCTTATATACATTTTTTATTTATAAAAATATCTTATAAAATAAAATATTTTATAAATTAATGAGAGTCTAAATATTTGAAGATAATAATGAATTGATGAAGATTTTACAACCTCCGAACATTTAACATTTTATTGGATTTTTTAATGAATAATTTATAATATTAAATAATATATTGAAAGATATTGAGATTAAGTTATAAAAGGGAATATGAACTTGTTTTCTCAAATTCATCTCCTTAAAAATGTTAAAATATTATAAATTTATTTATTTATATTGTTTATCTTTAGTTTAATTGATAAAGATATATAATATATTTAAAAATGTTATAAATGATGTATATTGTCTAATTTTATTTAAATTTTTTGTTTAAATTTCAAAACTTATAATATTGGTATTCAAAAGGAAGAGTATTGAGTCATATTTTTTAGTATTGCTGATCAAAATAGAATGACAAAAAAGAAATGAAAGCTCGGGTCATGGGCTTTCCTCTTGAATCCAAATAAAAATAAAAAATCATATAACTTAAACTTAAAATAGAACTATTGATTATATAGAATGTTAATTCATATTGTTGACAAATGTGAGCAATGTTTGTATATATATCAAGTCTATAGGGTCTCAATAATTCAATGGTTGACATTTAGACTATAAAGTGCAATTATATGTTGAACAATGACTAATATTTATGTGTAGTTTGTGGGTGGAGGATGGGTTGATCAATGATATAATTAATGATATAAAAAATATATTCTTAAAAGACTTTAAATCACTTGAATTATTAATATTAAAGATTACAAAGTTTAATAATTATGTACAAGTATGTAATGGGATAAACACTTGATTTAATAAGAATTAGTAATAGTAGAATAATATGTTTCATTTTTTGGTTTAAGTGGAAGTTAAAATTAATAATTTTAAGTCATTTTCTTTTATTTTTTTGAAAAAATAATATATATATTAATAAAAAAAGTTAAGTACATGAAAACCAAATACTTATAGATAACAAGTTTCAAAATAGCAAGCTCAAGGAGATCCACCAAGGATACTCATAGAACCAAACATCACAATATATAACCATATCACATAAACCACCATAATCAAGGCACCTGAACCCACACCAACCACAATCAATCTCCTTGGTCTTCATGTCCATCAACTTAAGAATTTGTTGAGCCTTCTTTTGATTTAAATCGACCCAATCTCCCACATTTTAGCCAATGGAACCTTAGAGGCTCATTTAGCTAAACAATCAACCACCTTATTCCATTCTTTGGGGATATGGACGAAAGAAATGGAATCAAAATTTATGGCAAGATTGAGAATTTGCTTGGACACCAAAATTAGACACTAGAAAGCCTCATGGAAATTACTTTTGTTTAGAAGGGAAACCAAAATCAAAGCGTCATTTTCACAAAAAACTCTTTTCCAACCCATAGAGAAAGCACAAAATAAAGCCTTAGAAATTTTTTCCCAAGCTTCCATATGATTAGAATGAATACCCATATGTTTGGAGAACAATAATTGGGCCATTTCTCTACTATCACAACCAATACTACCAATCCCTACAATACCAAGATTACCATGAGAGGAACCATATGCATTTCCTTTTAGGAAACAAAAGGGTGGAGGAACCCATTTTCTAGACTTGTCACCTTTGAGGATACATGAAATCTACTCCTAGACCTGACTGGAGAGGAGTATAGAAGAGATAACTCCAAAAAATTAACAAGGCTTAGATCAGATAAAGTAAGCAAATCACTTGAAGAAAATTTAGCTTCTATAGTTTCTTTGATCTTATACCAAAATTTCAAGGCTCTCCTCTAACACCCATGAAAAAATTGATGGTTACTTTCCAACTAGATCTACCAACATATAAAAGAAGGTCCTATATCCTACATATCCAGGAGAAAGAAAACAAAGATAGGAGGTCTTCCCATACTATTCCAAAGATCAACCAAGGAAGTAGCAAGGAAAAATGGCCCATTTCACACCTTCCACCAAGGAAGTAGAGAGGAGTAGCCAAGAGGGAGTAATTTTTAAGGATCCCAAAAAATAAGCCAATCCTCCAGCTAAGCCCTGAGCAGCAATGCAAATACATTGGCCCCCTCTCCAGATCTTGGAAGAAATACTTACCATGTCCTCCACTAAAAGATTTGTTTCTTAAATGAAAAAATATCATATCTATGATCCTGAATAAGACCTTGAACAACCTTTTATCTTGATGGATGTTGTTCAAACCCCTAACATTCCATGATAGCACAATCATTTTGGGGGATTATAAAAGTGAGAATTACGGGTCTTAATGACTCTTGCTTCTACCAAGGATCCCCCCTTTAATTAAATTAATTTTTTAATATCTTTCTTCCTAGTCACTTTGATAGTATTCTCAAAACCCCCTTTCCTAATGTTCTTATGTTGCATACCAAGTAAATGAGGAGCTCTCTTGTTACCCTCTTCCTTTCCCTCAAGGTTTGCACAAGGGTGAGCACAATATTGCCTTGAATTGCTTCCAATTGGAGATCTCTTCCAATGATCAAGACCACACCTTATGTCCAGGTAACTCTAAGGCCCCATGAATCTCAATCACTTTCTTAATAGGACTATATACATCTTGAACAACTACTAGCATATTTGAAACTAGAGCAAGAACAAAAGAACTGGGAAAAACTGAATTATAAATGCCTAAATCATGTCCATTCATAATGACACATGATCTATTAAGTTTGTACCCTCAAAGCTATTAATAATATCAAAATTCTTGTTGAAGATTGCTTTGGAAGCCACCTTACGGGCTGTGTTGTACCCAAAATAAAATTTTCCTTCAATAAGACATTTTTCTTAAATTGATCTAAATCATGTAAAAATGTTGTCAAAAGTATGTTTTAGGTCAAACCAAACATAGGATTTTTGTGGGTTTTTCTCAAGGAAGATTCTTGCAAATTTTTGAAAAATTGAAAATTAGGGTTTCAAAACCTTGTTTTTAGGAAAACCCCTAAAAATAAGACCTTCCTAGAAATGATTTTGATAGGATTAATCGACTTCACAATCACACTGGTCAAGTCAAAATCACCAAAAAGTTTTTTTTACTTTGGTGGGTCTATTTTCATTTTCAAGAAGAAAGCTAGGACCTCCACAGCTATTAATGGTAGAATGGCCAATACCAGGTGGTGAAATCTAAGCCTCAAAAGATTCAACAAAGAATCCATGGTGAAAATGCTCGAAAAGATGCTTTGCAACGGAGGGGATTTTCAAAAGTGAAAAATGCTGAAAATTAGCTAAGTATGGAGAATGCACGCCTTGCTACCAAGAGGAGGCTATGTAGTTAAATGCCTTAGTCATTTTTTCAACACCTGTACACACAACATGATGAAGGTGATTGCTAGGATGCACACATCCGCTTTGTCAATGACAATGCTCAAATCCGTCACAATCCACGACGAACATAAAGCATGAAGAGATGAAGATTCTCAATAAAAATGACGAAACCACAACTAAAAGTGCCCCTGTTGACTAGGGGCGCGCTTGAATTCCAAGGGTCAAAGGCAGCATCAAATTTCACCAAGGCATTCATCTCGTTCATGTTTCTGCTGGTGTTCCAACACATTGTCAAACAAGGCCACCTAATTCATCAATCACCAGAAAACATAAGCAAAGTCAAGAGAGGATGAAAGCAAGTAATATAAAAAATGATAGTCAAACATGGGAAAAAGCGCCCTTGCTGAATAGGGGCACCCTTGAATTAGATGATCCAGATGTCACTTTTGAATGAACTTGTCTTCAGGTGATCTCCCCGGCATCAGCTTAGCCTTGCAATAAACCTGTTCGCTAGCTTGCGAGATACATCAAACAACAACTGTTCATCATTAGAACATGCAAAATGAAGGGAAAATCAATGCACATGGGAAAAAGCACCCCTGCTGGCTAGGGGCGCCCTTCATTTTGAGTCACTAGATGAACTCTCCAACATCTACTTTCTACAAGGCATCTTCTATGCATCGTCTCAGTTCTGCGACTAATCCAGTTGCACGCTCATAGGACCTGTCAAGCATTCACAAACGAAGATCAAGCAGAAAGTACCTGAAAGCGAAGGTAGAATGAAATACATGAAGAAATGGCTAAGTGTCAAGGAAATGCATCCTCCTAGAAATAGGCGCCCATCTTTTTGGGCATTCATATGCAGTCCCATAGCTCAGATACCTCCAGGAAGTCCTTCTCAGCCTTGATCGATCTCAACAATGACACCGTCAACAAAGACAACAAACAAATCAAACATCTGAGGATAGAGATCAAATTGGGACTGTTCGTGGAAGTTTGTAACATGAAAATAACAAGAAAAAGGTCAAAGGTGCCCCTGCAAGCTAGGGGCGTCCATGCTTTTGAGGCACTTAAACCAACTTTCACGATCCATGAAGCTAGTCATCCTTTCTAGGACATAACTGGTTATCCATCCCATGTTTTAGCAAGATCATCAGACTTATCAGTCATCGGTGATCTTAGATTAGAGTACAAAGGGTCAAAATGGAATAATTGAAGAACACTCAAGAAAATTGACTAAGTCTGGTGAAAAATGCACTTTCTTGGGAAAAGGTGCCCAAGAATTAGAGGCATCAAACTAAGGTTTTGAGCTGTGCAGCTCCTAAGCACACTTCATCAAAGTTGTTCCATCTCAGTAATGGATCTATTAGCAACACCTCAAGACCAAATGAGCAACCAAAAATGAGGATCGAATAGAGGTACTTCACCATAAAAAGAGTAAAAATATCTTCAACTCCCCAAAAGGGACGCCTAAAGTCAAAGAAAGATTTGTTGATTGAAGTTAGGATATTTTGGAGCCTTTCTATGTCTAAAACATCCCCAGATTGGTGGAAATTAGGGTTGTGAACTCCATATCAGGCTAATTGACTCCTCCATCATGTGTTGACGCCTAAACTTGCTTGCTTCAACATCAAATGACATATATCAAGTCTAGGCATCATAATTCAACATCTTTCTTTGCAGGTTGAAGCCAAGAACAACATTTTTCTCTTCAAGACGTCTTTTGAAGATCTGACAGAGGGGTTTTCATTGTTCTTCATATGTTTGAAGATCAGTTGCACATAGGGATAATTTATCAGAGATTGCATCTTCAGGCATAATTTTTCCAAAGAGGCAGTTGGTAAACTTCTTGTCTTTAAATTCCTCTATTCTTGTCTTAGATCTGATTGCATGTCCAAATAAACATAGGATATTCACAAATCCGACCTTCTAGGTATGATCTACACAACTTGTTGTCCCTAATTTTGACTTGTTAAAAATTGGGATAACCTATCAAAATTTTGATAAAATTTAAAGATTTTCTCTTCTAAGGCACATTTTACGAGGTGCAAAGATTGGAAGATCTCAATTTTAAGTCTATAATCTTTTGGGTTATCACTTTTTACGTATTCTTATCCGTTTTTGTTAAATTCTGAGTCATTTTTAGTGTATTTTTGGTTAATTTCGGGTTTTTTCTGACATCATTGCAAGTTGGAGATTTCGAGCTTCACTGCAAGTTAATAATAGGAACTTTTTGTGTCTATTGCAAGTCTTTTTATTTTTATTTTCTTTTAAAGCCTTTTTAGGAACTTTTTTGTTGTATTGCAAGTATAGGAACTTTTAAACTCCTTTACAAGTTACTTTTCATTCAAGTTGCTTGTAATGGCATTTGAAAATCCCGATTTCACTTGTAAAGTGATTGAAAAGGTCCGAATTTATTTAAAATACTTGCAATGTCATTTTAAAAACCCGATTTTGTCAAAAGTAACTTGCATTTGTCTTTGAAAAGCCCGATTTTATTTTTAGTGTCATTTTTAACTTGCAAAGAGCTCTTAAAAGTTCGACGCCATTCTTGATCAGAGCAGTTCGAATTCTATTTCGCCTTTCTTCCTTTTTTTTCATGGAGATCTCATAAATTCGCATGCTTGGAGATCGGGCTTTCAGCTATAGATATTCGAGTCTCTTTCATTTTCTGAGTTTGTAAACGCGCCTAGGGTTTTCTTCTTCGTTTTTCTTCCCATTTTCAGGTATGTTGCTTATTTCCTTATTTCTTTATAACGTTTTCTGTTATTTATCATCTTTGTATGAAAAACGTGATTTACATTCATGCATTTTGCCTTTGATTCCAACGTTCTTTGTTTAAAGAAGAAAATGTCTTGAATAAAAAAGCGTTTCTCTTCATCTCCTTCACACGTTTTACTGTTATATACAGAAACGTCATATTCTTTTCCAATACATTCGCCTTCATCATTTTACAAAAACGTTTTCCTTCTTCACTCGCCTTCATTTTACAAAAACGTGTTTTATGGAAATGACTTTCTCTTTCATTCTATACGCATTATTCTCTACCCTAGTTGAAAACACGTTTCCCCTCCATACGCCCTCCATTCCATATGTCTTCAGCTGAGAATTATGTGAAAGCGTTATATTCTTTGAACATTTTTCTCCATCGCCTTTCCATGTATCTCCATTTGCAGATTTAGCTATATCTTTAAGATACGTTTTTCTTCATTGTTTATTCCCATCTCATTTGTCCATTATATGCTTTCATTCTCTTCAGTTGAGAACGCATTTTCCATTTGCATATACCCTCCATACCATTTCATTTCTTTACATCTCCTTTCATTTCATAGTCACTTGCCCTTCCATTTTATAATTCCATTACCATTTTCTAAAAATAGAAAAAGAAACAAAAAAAAATGATGATGTTTTTAGAAGCAAATCGGGTTTTTGTTTATCTATTACAAGTTGAAAATTTTCTACTTAAACTTGCAATGGCTTCCCAAAATCCCGATTATACCTTTCACTTGCAGCCAGCTTCCAAAAACCCGAAATTCACTTGTGAGCCCATTTTTGCATCAATTTATCCCTTCCCTTGTCAGTCTTGTTTGCACACATGATCTATCAAACCAACAAATCAAGGAATGAGCATTGTTTTATAACAATTTCATCTTGAATAAGGTGTTATGGGTTCTTCATCAGTGAACAAAAGAAGAAGAGATACAACAGTAATTCATGGAGCAGCCCGAAGGTCAATAATCCTCATGAAACCATCTAGAGATAAAGTGAATTAAGCATTGAAAAAGAACGCAACAAAGAGAAGAACTTCCTTCCTAAATAAATGGTACTACTCCAAGCCTGTGATAAGGTTGAAGTTCGCCAAGGACACAAAGATCATTAAGAATGCAAATTCCTGTTCCAAGTTCGAGATGTCTTCACCAATCCTGAATACTTCAAGTTCTAAAATCCTGAAGCAGCATGAAGATCATCGTAGATGAAGGATGATGTAGTTAGATTCGTGTCTTGGACACTTAGAATAATTTCAATTATCTTTATGTATTTTGTTTTCGACAAACTACATGTAAAAACAAATTTTGTAATCGCAAGTGTTTCTTTCACTTGCATTTTTGTAAAATGTAATTACATGTAATCAAGTTACAAGTCAAATTACAATAGGACTTGTAATTTGGAATAAGTCAATTGCAAGTAGTTGGTGGTTGAGAGAATTTCTCAAGTTAGTTGGGATCCTCCCACCTTTTTCTCATGACCTCTCTCCTATAAATACTTGAGAGGGTCCTTTGTAAACATATCTTTTTAGCAAGCAAGAAAACTCTGCAGAATTTTGTACTCATAAAGACTTTGAGCTTTATAGTTATAAGTTTATCTTTTTCAAATAATATCAAGGAGTTACAGATTTCAGACTTTGTGTTGAAATCCTACTTTGCTTCCATTGTGTTCTTTTGTCATTTTGGAGCATTACTTTGTGATCATTTGGAGATTGTAGAAGATTGCTAGGGAGAGCTTCAATCAAAATATTTTCAGACTTTGTGCTGTAAATGTTAAAGATTGAATTCATAATTTAGAAGTTAAGAAGAATTACAAGTCTTTGTGCTCGTAACGATTCCCATTCGTGATAGTTAATAGATACATCATATTCGCAGACTTTGTGTTGTCTTATGCTGTATGTTATCATTAGAATTATCTTTCAAAAGGGTAGATAGGATTGCAGATTTTCAAGACTTTGTGCTTGAGGTTGTTTTCCCGTCCCGAAGGAAGTGACGGAAGTCTTTGAGCTTTCAGGAAACTTCATTTCCTTTCTACTGATTTTATTTGCAAGCTGCTGTTATAGTTTATTTAAAAGTTCATGTTACTTTTCTGCGAAGAGAAAAGAGTTTAATCTCTCCTGAAACAAGAGGAAAGATTATTGTTCCACCCATATTTGTTTTAGTTATTTAGATAGGGGGAGCCTTCCCTTAAATAGGAGAGTATAACTCACACACTGTGTTGAAATCACCATTTTTCCAAACCTCCCAAGTTTGCAAAATATTCAACCAACACAACTTTTTCAACAAAACCCACGTGTTGGATTTTTCTAGAAACAGTAACCTTGCTGCCCCTATTTTAGGGTTTTCCTTAAAAAATCACAATTTTGAAAATCAGACAAACTGGGTTTGTTCAGCTTTGAAGCACCTACAATACCCGTGTCATATTTTTTTCAAAAAAATACTTCTTAGCGGGTGCTATTTTTAGGGGTTTTTAGAAAGTTTCCTAAACAGTATTGTGTGCACAATCAATCTTTAAGTTTTTCAGGATGCAATACTCTCAAGTTGAAATCAAGACCAAAATGATCCTACTTCATGACTTTTTGAAAACACTCGACATGGACATGCATCAAGTGAAGCCCCTAGTCAAGTTGGATGCCTTGGAAGGCATAAACGACATCAACGTTCAATGGATAGCAAAAATACGGAAGGTAGTCATTCCAAACACAGAGCTGCCATCGGTTACTACCACACTACCTTCCACACTTCATGTCAACAAGGCTGGATGACGCAACTGCAAAGAAGATAGAGTATCAAGAGAAAATTATGAGTGGTGAAGAGATGCTGAGGTGACACATCATCATCCTACGAAGCATTGATCATCCAGAGGTAGAAGAAGTCAACGACTTGCTAGAGGAGCTGTTGACTAGAGGTGAAAAGGTGTAAAACACCTAGTTGGGACGTCCTACCCTCCAAAATAGCATTTATGGCAACAAGAGTTAACTTGATGCCTCATTCCAAGTCAACTCACTATCCCACTGATCATGCATGTTAGATCCCACTAATTATGGATGTCTATTCTAGATCTCCACTAATTGTGGATCTCTATTTTGGAGACACTTTTGTAATTAGAGTTCACTTTTAGTTTAGTTTCAGTTAATTGAAGTATATTTCTAGTTAACTACTAGGTCACCAAAATTTTGACATAGGAATAAATCTTATAGATTGGAAAGAACTAATTGTTAACTCAAGGAGATTTTAGGGTTGCCTACTCCTTCACGACAACAAAATGATGAGCTAACAAGCCTTCGACTTTGTTCGCTTAGTATATGTTCTTGAATCGTATTTGTGATAGAAAAATACCAAGTACAGTTTGCGTTCTTTTTATTCAGATAGGTGTGTTCAATCCATGTTCATGTAATCTTGGTTTGATAACTTCATGTGTGATTGTCTCTTTGACATAAATTTTTGTTCCAAAGTGTAACCTTTGTCGAAGATTGAGATAATAAATCAGGAGAGCTACCTTGCCTTTGATCTAAAAGTCTCAAAATTTATCATTGTATGATAATCTATCTTTCAATCTACACCTCAGAAAGAGAATTGCCTCTCCTTGGGAATTTAGAGAGTTAGAATATCGTTCTTTGTTCTTTCTGGGTGATCCCACAATACCAGTTTATAATTTTTGGCTAAACTGGACACTGAACTGATTTTTTCTAACTAAATCTTCACTTTTGGGCACCTATAGCGGCTAAACCATGAGGAATTTGAAGATGATGCAAACTAGTGATTTGTGATATTTTTTTTGTAGATTCTAAATGTATTTTTTTCAAATTTTTTGGAATCAGATTGCGCTTCTTTTCCCATCTCCTTCAAAAACTAGTTTTTTTCAGTAAACACCATTTTTAAGAAGTGATGCTCACCGTATACAATATAAATTTTTTTTCATGAAGTATAAAATTCTAATTTTTTCGAATTTAGATTTGTAACTACTATATCTAGAACCCTTTCATTTGGTTTCATAGTGTTTTATTCAATATCTTTTCCTTAATCAAGTTTCGAAGTCAAACCAATTACAATTCAGACATAGGCGGACCGTATACAACATAACTTTTTTCCAATTTTTTTTTTACTGGATCAAGGACATCAATACCCAGCCTACACATATTTTTAAGAATTTTATTTTGATAATCTGATTTTTTTCCACATGTGCATAACAAAGAGCTTTATTTTCGGTGAAAAACCTATGTTTAATCAAGCTAAAAAAACAAATACATAATTAAAACAAAACATATTAAAATTATATTCTATGGATAGCTCATTCCGAGGACTACCATCTTCTAGTTGGGTCTGTGAAGTCTCCTCCATTTTCATCCTCAACTCAAGCTTTGAAGGGAAAAATTTTGGAGAAATTTGGTGCCAGAGGGGGAGAAGGGGGAAAAGCAGGGTTCAAATGAACCTAGGTTCGAGCGAACCCCCTTTCCACAAAGTTTTCCTTTGTTTTTCATTCCAAGAAATGTGGAATATGGTGGGACCCAACATTTAATAAGTTCTCTTGAAGAGGGGTTCGAGCGAACCCCTTTTGGGTTCGCTTGAACCAAAAGTTCGTTCAAACTCCCAAAAACCAAAATTTTCTCCATGGGGGCATTTTTTGCAATTTTCCTTCCTCACTGGAATTGTAAACCAGTTTTGTGGGTTTACCCTTCTAACAGTCTATTTTTCAGTCTACACCTCAGAAAGGTCATGGTACCTCCTTGGGAATCCTTCAATCTAGCCTATCGTTTGATGATCACTTGCGTGGATTCTATTTCTGAATAAATTTGGAAGTTCATAGCCTTCAGATGCATTTTGAGAGACAAGTTCATCTAAGTGATCGAAACATTCCATTCCCGCTCCTATATTCTCTTAATTTGTTTATTTAGAGGATATAAGATAGATTAAAATTTATCCTAGTTGTAGTTAAGATTTATAGAAACCAGAGAAAACCTTAGCTGCAATGCATTATGTTTATGCACCCTTGTGCCTTGCTACTAAGTAAAAAGATAGGAACAATAGTTTACTTTTAATTTTTACGCAAACATCAACAAACAAGAGGGAGATTCCCCTCCATAATTTGAAGAGCAGTTACTACACACTTGCAATAGCTGTCCATTTCCAATAAGAACTCCAGAGGTGCTAATTGAAATGTCCAACAATTTTCTAGCACCCACTATGGGGAAACGAGGCATAAAACTTCAAGAAAAAGCTAATGATTTTATGTCACGGGAATGATCCTCTCGCATCCTATTGCATGATCCATACAAGAAGCAATGGATGGTAATAACAATAACGCTGGCAAGAGATGTCCACCTTCATTACCTTGGGGTAATAGAATTGGAACTTTGGCTTTTCAGATAAATCATGAGTTGCCTAAAGGGTCAAGGATGCAATTTCCCCAATTTCATGGTGATAGAAGTCAACACCCAGATGAACATTTTGCTACATTTACAATGGCCTGCACTATCTTGCATGTGCGACATGAAGACGTTGCAGTGCATCTCTTTGTAGAGACTCTTGTTGGGAATGTTACAGAGTGGTTCAATCACCTGAATCCAGGCGTTATTACAAGCTGGGAAAACTATGAGTGAGAAGTTTTTGGTGAGATTCAAGCCCGCTGAAGATAGTCATTTATTGTTTGCCCAACTTGAAAATTCAAAGATGGAGCACAACGAATGCATGAGGAAGTTTGTGGCAAGATTTAATCATCTTGTTACATGAATAATTTCTTCTACACTCGATCCATCATTGAAGATTCAGATAAGTTGTTTCATACATTCTCTTCCATCAAAGATAACCTTCTTCCTCAAGACGACAAAAGAAACAAAGTTGAAGAGCACACAAGAACACACCATCGAGTTAGAGGATAATATGATCACTTCCAGCTTGATGAAAATAGATTCAATCAGATCTCTAGCTCAACAACTGTACCAACCAAAGAGAGACAATCTTCAACCACGGTTGCCGACATCTCCATCAAGACCAATGATTGAAGCTGCACACAGTGCAATATTTTGCTATTTCCATGACACTAATGAACATATCGGATTCTCGTGTCCTGAGAATCTGAGAATGACCCAAATCATGGGATATGCTGAAGTTGCTCGTAGTTCTAGTTTTGTACCGACAAGTTCAAAGGTTGTCTTACCACATACAAGAAACTTCGATGGCGACTCTGCAACGAGATACTTTGAACCCGTTATTAAAGAAGAAAAAGAAGCATACTATCAGTATTCTCTTGCAGTGAATCATGAAATTTTTTTAAAGCCCATGTCTACACATGTTCAACACTTCAAAGCACAGAAGGAAGAGGAAGAAAGACAAAGATCAAAGGAAAAGGGTAAAGAGGTTCCTTCCACTTCCAATCCTAGGTCTTCACAGAAGAACGCTATGCCAGTTGCTCAAGAATCATCTTCAACAAATTTTGACATCATAGCTTCCATGATGAAGAGGTCAAGGTACAAATCTCTCAACTGGAATATCTTCAGTATCATCCAAAACAACTAGATTAGATTCTCAATGTTGTAAAGAAGCAGGCTGTGCTCAAGTCATTTGTTCTAGTAGGAGTAAAGATTGAAATGGGTCCCAGTAATTATGTGACTCTGTCAAAGATAGAAACTGAAGATCAAAACATTGCTTGTTCTGAAAAGAGACTGATAGAAGACACAAGGTCATGGAAAATACAGTTTGGTGAAGGTTGTTAATCAACAGTTTCATAAGCAGGGGAAATGATCATCTCCCCTAAAGGACAGTTACACCCATCTGTGCAACTGTAATTTACTAAAGCTGAGAAAGAGGTGCTTTCGTTAGGCCTCAAAGATGCTGAAGACATGGGAATCAAACTCCTATGTGTTAGAGGCGATCTAGAGTTGATCCATGAGCTGGTCAAAGGATATTTTCATATAAAAAAAGATCACCTATGACATTATAGAGATCGAGTTTGGAACTCGATTGATTGGTTTGAAGAGTTCAACATCCCGAGGATGGACAACAATAGAAGTAATGCCTCAGGGGTATCATCTTTCCCGTTTGCATCATATTCTGAATTTTATTAAAGTACCTTTGCTTGGATATATGAATACCTAAGAATCTTCATCCTAGAAGGATTATCTCTTGCAATTCCCATAAGAAGAGAAGTAAATCCTTTCAGGAAAAAGCAACATCGATGGGAGGCTCTTCATGTTGCCATGAAATAGACAATACTTGAAACATTTCATCCCTTTAGGGATGGGGCGAGTTCTTTGTAAATAAATTTCTTTTGCTTTAACATTATGTAGTTATGTATTTCCCCATTATGTAAAGTATTGTCACACGTTCTAGGTGTTTTCTTAGGTAGTCTTGTTTTAGGTGAATAATAGGTGAACTCCACTAATATGTGAACTCTAGATATTAGGTGAATTAGGAAATAAGTCCTAACTCCATTGCCCAACTAATAAGAATACTGGTCTGCAAAACTAGAGATTCTCAGTTCTCCTATGCTGTAAGTATCCGACATGGTCACTAGACGGAGCCTAATGTTGTACCCAAAATAAATTTTTGCTTCAATAAGACTTTTTTCTTAAAATGATCTAAATCATGTAAAAATGTTGTCAAAAGTATGTTTTAGGTCAGACCAAACATAGGCTTTTTGTGGGTTTGTGTCAAGGAAGATGCTTGCAAATTTTTGAAAATTTGAAAATTAGGGTTTCAAACCCCTATTTTTAGGAAAACCCTTAAAAATAGGACATTACCAGAAATGATTGAAAATGATTTTGATAGGATTAATACACTTCACGATCACACTGGTCAAGTCAAAATCACCAAAAAGTTTGTTTTACTTTGGTGGGTCTATTTTCATTTTTTAGGAAGAAAGCTAAGACCTCCGCAACCATTAATGGTAGAGTGGCCAGTACCAGGTGGTGAAATCTATGCCTCAAAAGCTTCAACAAAAAAATCCAAGGTGAAAATGCTCGAAAAGATGCTCTACGATGGAGAGGATTTTCAAAAGTCATTTTTTCAACACCCGTACAAATAACACAATGAAGGTGATTGCTAGGATACACGCATCCACGCTGTCAATGACAATGCTCAAATCGATCACGATGCACGACGAACATAAAGCATGAAGAGATGTTGATTCTCAATAAAAATGATGAAACCATAGCTAAAAGTGCCCCTATTGGCTAGGGGTGCCCTTGAATTCCAAGGGTCAAAGGCAGTCATCAACATTCACCAAGTCCGTCATCTCGTTCACGTTTCTACTGGCTTTTCAGTGCATCGTCAATCAAGGCCACCTAATTTATCAATCACCAACAAATGTAAGCAAAGTCAAGAGAGGATGAAAGAAAGTACTATAAAAAATGACAGTCAAACATGGGAAAAAGTGCCCCTATTGACCAGGGGTGACCTTGAATTAGATGATCCAGATGTCACTTTTGAATGAACTTTTCTTCCTGGGTGATCTCCTCGGCATCAACCTAGCCTTGCAACGAACCTGTTCACTAGCCTACGAGATACATCAAATGACAACAACTTTTGATCGTTAGAACATGCTAAATGGAGGGAAAATCAATGCACATCAAGGCAAAAGCGCCCCTGCTAGCTAGGGATGCCCTTCATTTTGAGTCACCGGATGAAATCTCCAACATTTGCTTTCTACAAGTCATCTTCTCAGCATCCTCTCATCTCCTCGACCAATCCAATGGCACACTCATAGGACCTGTCAAGCATTCACAAATGAAAATCAAGCAGAAAGCACCTGAAAGTGAAGGCAGGATGAAAGACATGAAGAAATGGCTAAGTGTCAAGGAAAATGCATCCTCCTAGAAATAAGCACCCATCTTTTTGGACAGTCATATGCAATTTGCAAGCTCAAAGATCTCCAGGAAGTCCTTCTTATCCTTGATCGATCTCAACAATGACATTGTCAATGAAGAAAACTGAAAAATCAAACATCTGACGACAAAGATCAAAATGGGACTGTTCGTGGAAGTTTGTAACATGAAAATAACAAGAAAAAGGTCAAAGGTGCCCCTGCAGGCTAGGGGTGTCCATGCTTTTGAGGCACTTAAACCAACTTTCATGATCCATGTTCAAAGCCAGTCATCCTTTTCGGTATAAAACTAGTTATGATCTATCCCATGTTTTAGCAAGATCATCAGACTTATCAGTCATTGATGATCTCAGATCAGAGTACAAAGGGTCAAAATGGAAGAATTGAAGAACACTCAAGAAAATTGACTAAGTTTGGTGAAAAATGCACCTTCTTGGGAAAATGTGCCCAAGAATTAGAGGCATCAGACTGAGGTTTTGAGCTTTGCAGCTCCCAAGCACGCTTCATCAAAGTTGTTCCATCTCAGCAATGGATCTATCAACAACACCTCAAGACCAACTGAGCAATCAAAAGCGAGGATCGAACAGAGGTACTTCACCATAAAAAAGAGTAAAAATATGTTCAACTCCTTGAAAGGGATGCCTAAATTCAAAGCAATATCTGTTGACTAAAGTTAGGATATTTTGGAGCCTTTCTATGTCTAAAACGTCCCCAGATTGGTGGAAATTCGGCCAGAACCCTAGAATAGGCTAATTAACTTCCATCATGTTGATGTCAAAACTGTTTGCTCTAACATCAAATGATACATCTAAGTCTAGGCGTCATAATTCAACATCTTTA
>VDFB02383688.1:0-17834 GCA_007258455.2 Sequoia sempervirens | reverse complement strand
ACACTGTCTGACCCTCGGGGATAGGTGGACCTGCCCAATCCTCGTCTTTGCCTGTTCCTACGCCTCTCATATACTGAATAGGATCTCGGCTCATGAAAAGGCAAGCAAAAAGCACTCTGAATACTGAAAAGCACTGAAAAAGCACTGAAAAAGCACAGGATGGCAGGAGATCTGTGCTCTGATACCACTGTCAGAACCCTGGTGGTTCTCGATTCAAAACCCTAACTGAAATTTGAGGTTTTTTGCAAATTTTGAGATTTTTGTATTTTTTGAGTTTTCAGGCAAAAATGTAAAGCTGCGATTTCTCTCAAAATTGCTAATAAAATTCATAAAAAATTAAATGACTCTAGAAAAGCTTGGGAAATGATCAGAGAAGGTAGGCGCACTGTTTATTATTACTTCCAGAGCATTTACAATACAAAAGTCTGAACAAAGCATGAGTTACAATAAATTTATTGAAAAAACCTGATTTCTCTTTAATGGCGGCTGTAGCAGCAATAAATGCACATAGAAATTAATAACTCCACTTTGCTCTCCCGTTCCAGGCAAGAATCAGTCTCCAGAACCAAGGCGCCCAAGAAGCAAACACCAGAATCTGAAAGATACAGGCGTTCCACTGAAGATGAGAAAGTACGGCCAAGAAAGGTACAGAAGTACGGCCTGTCTGCAGCAGCATTAAATGAAGTACTGCCTTTGGAATTTGTGCCCAGTCTCAAATGAATGGTCTCTGAAAAGATACGCCTTTACTGCCAGATGAAGTTCTCTGTGAATCTCTGCTAAAATAACTCGATAATCTCAAACTGTGATCTCTGGATGAAATCACCAAGTGCCAGCTTCAACTGATATTTCATGTTCCTTAGTCCGTCATCTCCGCCAAGAGTTTTCGTTCTCCAGAAACAATCGTCTGCCAGAAACCCTAAGGTTTGTAAACTCCAATGCTCAGAGCACGAAAGACAAATTAGAATATCATATCATAATGGTTCGATTTGCCTTTCATTGAATAAATATATCCTCTTCTTTAAAATTCGACCCAATGCTCTTTTTTAATAATCATTTAATAAAATGATTAAATTCGTCCTTTTAAGACTTAGGAGAAATCTATTTAATAATTGGCGCTTATTTTAATGAATAATAAATATTCATTAAGTCAAAAATTAATACATTTATTATAAAGTATAATAAATACTTTATAACAGGCCAAATTAATTAAATATTTTAATATTTCAATAAAGTGACTTTAATATAAAGTCAAATTCTTAAATATTCAATAATTCATTAAATACCTCTTATTTCTCCGCTCCCATCATCAAACCTACTTAACTCGGTCGCATTCCCGAAGCTGAATGGCTGAACCAGGTGCCCTGCCCGAAATAGCAGCTTCCGCCTGACCTAACTTTCTAAAAATAGAAAGTTCCTGAAAATGCTCACTGGAAGATTCTGCGAAGGCCCAACCTGACACAACTGCGAAACTGGAGCTATCAAACACCCAGTAACGCCCCGTGATGATCCTCAGACACCTCGTCACCACGAGGACGTAAAAATTATAGGCTAACTTCCTCGACAACAAGCAGCCAAGCAAAACGACATGACACAACTTACCCAAGGCCATAGGTGTATAAAAAAAGAGTGGGACATTGAACATCTTTTGGAAACCAGCAAAGAAATAACAGGTGGATGATGCATTAGCTGATTTATTTTATTCAAGTGCTATTCGATTCAATATAGCGAGAAATCCACATTTTCGTAATGCAATTTAGAAAGTTGCAGAGTTTGGCAAAGGGTACACACCTCCATCTTCATAAGTTTCAGGACAACTCTTTTGCAGAGGTCAAAAGATAAGAGTAATTGAGAAATTAGCTGAGGTCAAAGTCTCTTGGAAGGCAACAAGTTGCACTAGATTGAGTGATGGATGGTTAGATATATGTCAGAGGCCATTGATTAATGTTTTGGTGGCTTGTCTTGATCGTGTTGTGTTCTTGAAAGTGATTGACACCATGAACCAAAAGAAAACTTTCGAGTATATTTTTCAAATATTAGAGGAAGCCATTCTTAAAATAGGGGTAATTGATAGTGCAACAAATTGTGTGGGAGTTGGGAAGCTGATTGTAGAGAAGTACTCACAAATATATTGGAGTCCATGTGCAGCCCATTGTCTGGATTTATTGCTTCATGACTTGGCTAAATTCCCATGGATACATGAAGCGATTTATGGAGGGAGAGCAATTGCAAATTACATAAGAAATCATCTCACATTGAGTCTTTATAGGCAGCATGCATCTAGGGACTTGTTGAGACCTTTGACACAAGGTTCGCTTCATTTTATATCACTTTGAAAAGAGTGGTTGAAGAGAAAGCAACTTTTAGATTTGTTATTTGTTCTAGTGAGTGGGAAAAGTAACACTTCCTAAAGGTCCTAAGGGGAAGAATATAGAGGAAATAATTTTAAGCAACAATTTTTGGGAAAGTTGAGCAAAGGTTTTGAATGTGTGTGAATCAATTGTTGACGTGCTTCATATGGTTGATGGTGACACTCCTTTCCTTGGCATGCTTTATGGAAACATTGACCGTTGTAAGGAAGCTATTTAAAAAACACTAAATAATGTAGAAGGAGAGTATATGGAGATATGGGAGACAGTTGATTGCAGATGAAAAATGATGCACACATCTTTACATGCAACAACTTGCTTTTTGGAGCCTAAGTTATTTCATATCAATAGATGAGGTGATTCTAAAATTATGGTAGGGCTTTTAGAAGTAATTGACAAGTTCGAATCAAATCAAGCAATTGCATCACTAATTAGAGATCAATGTTGGAAATACAAGAAAGGAGAAGGGATGTTTGGAATGTCAACAACCAAATATGACATGGCACAAATTGAGGTACCTAGGTATAGATGGTGGATGACCTATGGAGCACAAGCTCCTGAGCTACAACTTGTGAGAGGAACTAGAGTTGCTTTGATCACATCCATTCCAAAAAGAGGAATAAATTGTTGTTTGGAAAGTTGGGAGATCTTGTCTACATTCGCAGCAATCCAAATTGTTCATGAACAAATCAACAAATAACTCCACATCTTCTTCACAACAAACTTCAGAAGACATAGTAGTGCCAGTTGTAGATGAGCCTGACTTTTTGGATGATGTTTTGGGTAGTGATACTAATGACGATGCTACATCATCTCAGCCAAGTGCTTTTGATGAATTGGAGCTTTTTTGAAGTTCCAAAGTCTTACTCTTGACTGTTGATTGTACCTTTTTGACAAAAAAAATATCTTCACAATTGTGGTTTCACATGTTTCTTATGGTTTATATTTTATAAGTGTGTAATCTTTTCATGATGATTTCAAATCTATTTAGCAATGTTAAACTATTTTGATAATTTTGTGGATATATTACTTATATTTTTAAAAAGTTATATAAGGAAAATTTAATGTCGATTTTTTTTTGAATTTTTTACCCTTTTCGAATTTCATCCAAATTTTATTGTTGCCAAATTCAAATTCGAAATTGAACCTTGTGACATTCATAATATATTTCATGTTTCATGCTTCAAAAGTGCTCTTGGACAACATATTACTTCTTCAATAGAGTTACTTCTCTTGATAATGAGGGTAAGTTGGTTTTGATTCTCGAAGCTGTCTTGGATGTGCGAGAGAAATGGTTGAGAAATAGGAGCATAACTGAGCATTTAGTGTGTTTGAAAAATCTTCCACTTGAGGATGCCACGTGGGAGGGTGTGGAGATACTTGATCATCAAAATCTACATTTGCTTGAGGGTGAGCAATTTCGGGAAGGGTGGACTACCATGTCCCCATTTTGGAACTAGAGCCATAGAAAAGACCTCTAGCCTGTCTCTTTTGTAATATTATTTTAGTTGGGCCTATTAATTTTCTAAATGAAGGGGCAACTTGATAATATTATTATTAAATAAAAGCGTTTTAAACATTAATATTAAAATAAAATCATTTTTTAAATACCTAAATAAAATAAAAGTATTTTAAAATATTTAAATAAAAGTATTTTTAAATATTTAAATAAAAAATATTTTTAAATACTTAAGGAAAGTGGATGCATGGGCCCATTTGGAGCGCTACAAGAGGAGGGTGCTTAGATTTATTTGAGCATCATCTTGTCATCATTTGCAAATCAAATTTTATAGGAATTTTGAGAATTTGTGTTCAATTTCTCAATTGAGGATGAAAGCCCTTGGCTGATTTAAGATTGTGGAGGACGAATACTCTCTTGGATTTTCACTATTGGATTTGGGGACAAAAGCCATCATCTCTAATGTTGGCAATTCCATCCAGTGATTGCATGTGAGCTGATTTTAGTTATTGGTATTTACTACCAAATCATTTAAATCATTGATTTTGAGAATTTTAGATATTTCTACATTCATTGTTGTTGATTTTTTTATCTAATTTGGGCTTGCCTGGTTTTGTAGGCATAGTTGTACCATTTAAGGGTTTATTTTGGAGCGACCTTACAAGTTTAATATTCATTCACCTACAATGACCATACAACCCTCCAATCAGCAACTATATTAGTTCTTGGGTGTTGTACATGTCTGAAACTAGTTGGATCTGCTAGCCATATATTCTTAGGAGGTCTTGTGAGTGGCAAATATTGTTCTCCTTTGACCATATCCCTGGTTCTCCTTCAAGGTTCATTGTTAATATTGATAGTTAGCACTCCCGAGAATGCTTCTTTTTTTTACTTCTAGCATCTTTCTTTCTAGAAAAACTAGTTATCTCTATGGACCAACAAAAATAAAATTCTAATGAAATTAGCATTTCAAGGAATCTTGTATTCAATGGATCATCTTTCCTACTAAAAAAATTGAAGATATAAATCTATAGGAAAATAGATCTAGAAATTTCTAGTGTTCCAAACTTTCATGGAGTCTTTGGGATGGGTGTATGATTTTTGGGGATGGTAAGTATTTTTCCCAAAATTTGGGGACAGTTGTTAAATAATATAATATTGGAAAAATTAATTATAAAAGTTAGTGCAAGAAATTTTAATTTATCATGTATAAATAATTGACAGTCAACTAATCCAAAATCTTGAATCTATATAATATAATATTCAATTTTGTCAAATTTGCAATACGAAGTACAATGGATCAATGGCTGATTAAACTCATTGTCTAATGCAAACTCCATGGGATTATCCTCGTTGCTAGAACTGGTAGGCTTGTATAACTTGTGCAATTGGACATTGACCAAACTTATATGTGCAGCCTTATCCTTGTAATGTCATAAAATTGCACCCCTATGTATTTCACATACATTATTGCATCCGCTTTAGTGTCCACTCCCCTAGCATTTGTGTAGGCTTATTTTAGCCCCTGCATTAGCCTTTTTCCCTCTTAGGATGCTCAAAGGCTCGCTTTTCAGCAACTACCCTTACGTGTCCGCTTTGCGTTAAACCTTGTGTTTTTCCCGTTTGTGTCATTTTGTAGCGTGATGTGTTTGGACACTAGCGCGTCGTGTAGACATCCGCGCACCACGCTAGTGTCCTGTGACGTTTCAACGTTCAAATGAATGCCTCCGAGCATGTTTGCCACTTGTCATCCGCTTTTGTCAGGGGTAACGGCTCAGGATGCCTTGTAACCGCCCAGGAAGCTTCTTTTTGCTTGTCTTCTCCCCTTAAATGCCATCTTTTCAATTCATTTGAACTTCTAGCTTCACTCTAACTTCTCTAGCTTTGGCTCTTGCCTTTTCCTCTTGTTATCTTGCTTGCACAACTCCATATAGTTTGTTATAGTAGCTTCAAGCACTCTCAAGCTCTCTTAGCTCTCGCATCTATCTCCCTTGCCTTATGCTTGCGAGCATCCTGGGATTCCATATCCCCTATCTATTGCATCTTTACTTTGTGATACGGGTTCTCCTCCTTGAGCGGGGATTGCTTTTATCACCCACATTTTGTGATACGGGTTCTCCTCAAGCGGGGATTGCTTTTATCACTCATACTTGGTGGTGTGGGTTTCTGAAGCGGGTTTTTCTTTCACCACACATTTTGTCCATTTCGGTTTATTTCTCTCTATCTATCTGGCTGTCCATGGAGGTGGGAACACTAAAATAGGGGGTTTGATTGAGGCAAACCCCTATACAGCCCCAACACTTTCTTTAGATATTACGCATGCAGGTATTGAAGACATTCATTTGCTAGATGCTTCATCACTTGTGTGGTTGTAAGCGCTTTCTTTCTTCTCTTTATCATTTATATTCTGCTTCATTTTAGTTCCATTACATTTTGTTACTTTACCGTGTTCTATAAGTTCTTAGCAATCTTATTGTCAGTAGTCACCTTGCCATTTCTTGTGACATTCTCTCTTTTTGGTCCGTACGAGATGCCAGGGCGCCTCTCGGATGCCAGCACGCCGCGCTATCGTCCTTATTCCACTCTGCTGTCCTTTGGCTGAGAGCTTGTCAGTTTGTTCAGAGAATCTTCATGACCACCTCTTTCAGATTCTAGAACTCTCACACTGTTCCTTTAGGTAGTTTAGGGTAGTTCGCCCCAAGAGGCTCTCTGAATGAAGAAAACTCGTGAGTAGCGAATCCCCCTTCTCTACATTTTGGTGAACCTGACATGAATCGGAAAACTAGGAATTTATTTACCCGTACTTGGTGTGGTCATAACTTTTGATTCGGTGCTCAAAATTCATAACCATCTGCATTGTTGGAAAGGTCTCCAAGAGGACTAATTCAGTCCCTAAAATATTGTGCCTTTGACAGTAGAATTTTATGGACTGACACAAGTTTCGACCCCAAATTTCACTCGGAAGACCTCTGAAAATGCAAATTACTAGAACCTAGAAAATACCGAAAAATCTGAAAATCCTTTTTCTCAGTTCTATCACCAAAATGAATTTAATATCCTCTTTTATTAGTTCAATATCTAGTTTTATTCAAAATGTTAATGGTGTTCCATTTCATG
Source organism: Sequoia sempervirens (assembly GCA_007258455.2). Classification (NCBI taxonomy): domain Eukaryota; kingdom Viridiplantae; phylum Streptophyta; class Pinopsida; order Cupressales; family Cupressaceae; genus Sequoia; species Sequoia sempervirens. The sequence goes on along the minus strand of VDFB02383688.1, from coordinate 10,892 downwards.
CATGTGACGGTGACTTAGCTTTACCCATGTCACTAGGTATCTTTTGATCCTTCTCATGAAATTCCTCTTGCTTTAGAGGATATTTTGTTGGAAGAAGATGAAATTATTGATACCTTTTTTAACATTACTCCACCTTCTCTTCATTCCAATGCACTCTCCTCTAGAGATGATGCATTAGTGAATGATGAATCTCTTCTCTATTCCAATGCACTCTCCTCTAGAGATGATGTATTGGTGAATGATGAATCTCCTTCCACATTTGATCCTGTTTGGATTGATGTTGAGAATATGTCTTCAAATAATTATTCTACTAGTTGTGACGATTCTATAAATGTAATCTATGTCTCTACTGCCCTTGAAAGGCCTAAGTGATGCAGAGTAAGCAAGGGAAGCTTCCTTCTAGATGATCAAACAACCAACTTATCACAACTCTCTCAAATACTCTTTAAGTGGACCTTACCAATCCACTTCCCAAACAAGGAGATAGACCTATTTTCCACAGGAGTTTTCAAAAGCATATTGCTCAAACTGACCTAGTAACCTTTGGGGCACCTTCACCATACCAAAACATGACAAACAACACAAGGTTTCAAGGAATACTCTTCATTTTCCCATCACTCCAACATCTGACCTAGAAACACCTTATAGGTCTCCAAGATAGGACAGACACTAACAGGTCTTAAACAAACATACCTGCAATTCAAAGATCCCTTAAAGGGGTACAAATCAGCAACATTAAAAATGGGTGAGATAGCCACTCCAGGAGGGAGTGCTATCTCATATGCATTTTTCCCAAATTTATGAATAATCTTGCAAGGGCCTATTTTTTTCATTTGCAGCTTGGTGTATTTGCCTTTAGGCAATCTCTCCTTCTTCAAGTAGGCAAAAACCGGATCTCCCACCTTGTATTGAATATTCCTTCTCCTCAAATCTGCCCTCTCTTTGTATTGTTCCACACTCTTCTTGAGATTTTCCTTCACTCGATCATGGATAGACTTCATGGCTATGGCAAACTCCTCTCCTTCTGCACTCCTCTTCTCCATTCCTTTCAGATCTCTCAACTCAAAGATCCCCCTTGGATTCATCCCATACACAACCTCAAAGGGAGTTTTACCAATGCTTCTATTGGTGGAGTTATTATAAGCATACTCTGCTTGGGGCAACACCAAATCCCATTGAACACCGTGTTCCTTTGTCAAACACCTTAAAAGATTACCAAGTGATCTGTTAACTACCTCTGTTTGTCCATCCGTTTGAGGATGGTAGGCAGAACTATACTGCAAATTAGTTTCCAACTTTCTCCACAAGGTCCTCCAAAAATGACCTATGAACTTGGAGTCCCTATCAGATACAATGCTCATAGGAATGCCATGCATTCTCACAATTTTCCTGAAAAACAGACCTACAATATTAGAGGCATCACTAGTGCATCTACAAGGAATAAAATGGGACATTTTGCTGAATCTATCAACTACTACAAAGACACTATCAACTCCCCTTTGTGTCTTAGGCAGTCCTAAGACAAAGTCCATGCTTATGCTCTCCCAAGGTTTACTTGGGATTGGTAGAGGCTAATAAAGACCAGCGTTTGAAGTGGTCCCTTTTGGTCTTTGACATATGGTGCAAGTTTCCACAAACCTTCTCACATCCATCTGCATTTTAGGTCAAAAGTAGAATCTCCTAACCTGCTCCAAAGTCTTGTCAAGTCCAAAGTGCCCTCCAAGATTCCCACTATGCTTTTCCTTTATTATATTCTCCCTCATAGAGCACTTGGGAATGCACAATTGAGCCCCTTTAAACAATAGACCATCTTGCAAAATGTAATGAGCATAATCATTGTGAAAAGCATTAGAAAATTGAGAACAAACTTCAAAGCAGCCTTGAAATCTTCATCCTCCTTATACATACCTTTGAGAGCTTCTATGCCCACACTTTGCAATTGAACCTCTTGAACCATCATGACTCTTCTACTAAGGGCATCTGCAACCTTATTATCTTGCCCCTTCTTATGTTTTATGGAGAATGTATATGCTTGTAGGTATTCAACTCACTTCATGTGTCTTTGGTTCAATTTTTCTGTCCATTCAAAAACTAAGAGCATGGTTGTTAGTGAATACTATAAACTGCAGCAGTAACAAGTAGTGCCTCCATTTTCTTTAAAAGCTTGGACCATATTATACAATTCAAGATCATATGAAGAGTATTTTCTTTTTGGCTTCATTTGGTTTTTCACTAAAAATTACAGCGGTCTGCCCTCTTGACTCAAAACAGCACCTATTGTGATTGCATCCTCAATAGTAAAACTTTATTAAAATCGGGGAAGAGCAAGGATAGGTTGCTGTGATACCTTTCTTTCAAGTACTCAAACCTTTCATTTGCTTCATTGGTCCGTGAAACTTACCCTTCTTTCACCTTTGATTATGTCTGTTAATGGGATATAGCTTCGGTCAGATATAAATGATGATTGCTAAATAGCATCATCATCATTTATATGTGATCGAATTTAATCCTTAAATATATATTTCTGGAAAATAAATAAAATCGAATTTATATGCATGCTTAAATTCGATATAACAAATGGTGTTCAAATTCTGCATTGACTAGACTCATATAAATATCTGTCATGTTTGAAGGCTTATTTATATTAATCTTGTTAACCGAGTGTTAGTCGGTTTTCTTTGAAACTCACGCGCTCAAAGGGACACGTCCCATGAGCGGACGTGTCTCCACTTGTGGAGACATGTCCTCTCATGAGACGCATCCCTTAGATGTGAGTCTCCAAAAGGTATTTAACTTTGTTCTTTCATTGATATGCAGACATCGAAATCATTAATGTTCTGCAATCAGCACATTCAGTATAAATCTGGAAATCGAAAATCTGTCTTAGAATTTTGGTAGAATTCTAGAAACTTAGAATCTCTTTAGAACCCTTAGTCTCTCATTTTGATAGAAGATTTGCTTACATTTACATGGTATCAGAGCCACGTTGTGTGAATCCAAATCAAATCTAAATATCAAATTGCTCAAGAAAATTCGTATTTTCTAGAATCGAATTTACATCACATTCTTCATAATGTCAAGTGTGATCAGATTTGAAGATCGCCTTGCAGGAGTAGACAATTTCACATCATGGAAATTTAGAATCATGATGATCCTTAAAGAGAATAAGCTAGACTCACTTGTGAGAGAAAATATGAAGGAACCAGAGTCTGAACCTGTGAAAACTCAATGGATAGAAAACAATGAAAAGGCCATGAAAATCCTAGTAGATGCAGTTAGGGATCATATAGTGCCCATCCTAGCAAAACATGAAATTGCATACCATATGTACAAATCTCTTGAGAGTACTTATGAGATCAATAACACCTGCAGGACTCTTGCATTAAAAAGGAAAATCAACAATGCTCAAATAAACAAAGGAGAGTCCATTAATGCATACTTCATGAGGATTATTGAACTAAGGGATCAATTATCCACAATTGGTTATCAGATTGATAGCAAAGAGCTAACTCTAATTGCACTAGGAGGCCTACCAAACTCATGGGAGTCATTTGTTCAAGGAATAAGTGCAAGATCTAAACTCCCTAAGTTTGACAGGCTAAGAACTGACTGCCTTCAAGAAGAAACAAGACTCTCCACAAAAGAAAACAAACAGAAAAACATAGATAAAGACATTCATGTACTCAACACATCGTCTAATAAAAGGAATAAGAAAAACTCCTACAAGAAACGATCTTTTAAAAGAAAGAGAAATTCCAATGGAAAGGGATCTTCTAAAAAGAAAGACATCTCTCAAGTGCAATGCTTTAGATGTGATCAATATGGCCACTATGCAATGAAGTGTCCTGACAGATCAAAACAACAAGCATCTTTTGCCAAAGTAGGAAAGACAAATTCGGATCATGAATCTGAGAACTTTGTGTTCTATTCAGCCTTATCTAGTCAAGTATCTAACAATATCAACAACTGGATGATTGATAGTGGTTCTTTGAGGCACATCACAGGGTTTAGAGAACACATAGACACTATGACCGAAGAGTCTAATGAAGATGTAACAATTGGGGATGACTCTACACATCAAGTAAAAGGGGTTGGAACTTGTTCCATCACATTGAAATCTGGTCTCTCCCTTCAACTCACTGGAGTCTTATTTGTACCTGGAATAAAGAGGAATCTAATATCCATCTTTGCCCTTGAAGACAATGGATATAGGGTTACATTTATGGATGGAAAAGTTCTAGCATGGCCTCAAAACTCAACTATCAAGAAAGCCCAAACCATAGGTGTAAGACAAGGGTACCTTTACAAACTTTGCATTGAAGTTAAACAAGCCCTTACCTTTGACACCTTTGAGTCAAATGAGATTTGGCATAGAAGATTAGGACACCTTCATTTCCATGCCCTACCTTCTATGGAAAAACTTGTAACAGGCTTACCTAAGTTAAAACCATCTCATGAAGGAACTTGTAAAGGTTGTGCCTTAGGAAAAAATACAGAGGGATCCTTTCCCATTAGTTTGAGCAAAACCCTAAATGTGTTAGATCTGGTTCACTCCGACTTATGTGGACGCATGTCTGTACCTTCTAAAGCAGGATTTCTATACTATGTCATATTTATAGATGACTTCTCTAGGAAAACCTGGATCTATTTCCTTAAGTGTAAAGAGTCATTAGAAATCCTCAAAAGGTTCAACGAGTTCAAAGCACTTACGGAAAACTTCTCCGGGAAGAAAATAAAAACCTTAAGGACAGACAATGGGAAAGAATACACCTTTGAAATTTTTAAGGAATTCTGCATGAGTGCTGGAATTAAGAGGGAGTTCACAGTGGCCTACAACCCTCAACAAAATGGGGTTGCTGAAAGGAAAAATAGAACCATTGTAGAAGCTGCCAAAGCAATGTTGCTTGACCAAAACATTGAAACCTCTTTCTAGGCAGAAGCCTCTAGGACTGTTGTCTACATCCAAAATAGATGTCCTCATTCTCATCTTGACAACAAAACTCCTAAAGAAGCCTTCACTGGCATAAAACCTGACATTAGTCACTTTAGGATTTTTGGTTGTCTTGTCTATATTCATGTGCCCAAGGAGAAGAGATTCAAACTTGAACCTTTAGGAAGAAGGGATATTTTTGGGATATCTTTGAGAACCTCAAGGCCTTGAGGGATATTCATGCGGTGAGAATCAAATTGAATTGGCTTGAGGGGCGATCATCTTTGAAGACATTGCATTCAAAGGAGAGGGCGAGAAGTTCTAGTGAGGCCCAGAGCCACCTATTCCCCTAGAGTACCTGAAATGGAACCTGCTCCTGAGATTCAGAGGGAGCATCCTGAGGAAATGCCACATGAGCTTCCTTCTACTTCAAATGAGAATACAGATGACAATGGCAGAAAGAGACCACTTTGGGCCAAGAAGATGATCAAAGAAGCAGAGGATCATGCAGCACCCAAATGAACGTTCAGGGAGAGTAAAAGACCCAAACGTTTCTCTAGCTATGTTGCTCTAATGAACATCATAAACTCAGAACCTATTAGTGTTACAGAAGCTTTCCGACATCAAGCATGGAAGGATGCAATGACAGAGGAATATCAGTCTATTCTAAAGAATGATGTATGGCATATAGTGCCTAGACCAAAAGAGAAATCTATTGTCTCTTCCAAATGGCTCTTCAAAATCAAGCATGTTGCTGATGGCAGTATAGAAAAACATAAAGCACGTTTTGTGGCAAGAGGTTTTTCTCAAAAGGAAGGCATTGATTACGAAGAAAAATTTGCACATTGCAGATTACACACACACATCGATTGAAGGCGGTGTTATACATTCGTGACTAAGGTTGGAAGATCCATCAAATGGATGTGAAAATTGCCTTCTTGAATGGAACCATTGAAGAAGAAGTCTATTTGGAACAGCCTGAAGGTTTTGTGATACATAAACCTGACTCACATGTATGCAGACTGAAGAAAGCCCTCTATGGACTTAAATAGGCTCCAAGGGTCTGGTATGAAAGAATTGACATCTATCTCTTGGGATTAGGATTTTCCAAGAATGATGCTTACTCCAATCTTTACTTCAAGGTAATTAAAGGTGATATGCTAATAATTATTTTATATGTTGATGACCTACTGATAACAGGAGAAGATCACCTCATTGCTCAAGGGAAGCAGGATCTAATTTCTAAATTTGACATGAAAGACTTGGGCATTCTACACTACTTCCTAGGTTTAGAAGTATGGCAGAAATCAGAGGGCATTATACTAAACCAAGGGAAGTATACTATTGATATTCTGAAGAGATTTGGAATGTTGGATTTGCAGACCAATGTCTACACCCTATAGGAAATAACCTTCACAAATTGAGAAGCGGTAATGAGAATCAAGTGTCTGGGAATCAACCCTTCTGAATGATAGTTAAGGATCCTTGATGTGTCCCAGTGCTGGACACGATATTTGCTATCACGATGAATGTTCGGCCAGTTCATGTGTTTGCCAAAGGAAATTCGCCAATGGTACGTAAGAACATATTTTTGAGATACTAAAGGCACTATTGGATATGGTCTTCTTTACAGAAATGACCAACTAGACCTACATGGATACTCTAATTCAGATTGGGCTAGAAGTGTAACCAATCGGAAAAGCACATCAGGATGTTGCTTCAGTTTAGGATCAACTATGATCTCACGGATTTCTGACAATCTTGAGTTACCTGAGAGCTCAGCGAAGCTAGACCAGTATTACAGCCTCAATGGGAGCAAGAAGCGATTTAGCCCGTAAAATTGCTTATTAAGGACTCTTTGGTGAGCCAGCAAGATCCTGATTATTCATTGTGATAATTAGAGTTGCATCAAACTCTCTGTAAATCCCTGTCTTTCGCGGTAGATCTAAGCACATTGATCCCCTATCATTATGTAAAGAGATATGGTGGAAAGGAAAGTGATTAGGTTGGGTATATTAGTACAAATGATCAAACTGTAGACATTCTCACCAAGCCTCTCTCTCGAATCAAGGTAGAGCACTTCAGGAAGAAACTTGGTATGGTTGAAATGTAATTTGTTATTTATGTTTGAAATTCAAATTGTTTATCAAATTGTACTAATATATAAAGATGTTTAAATGTGTAAACTCTTTTGTCATGTGTGTGACTCCATGGCTTTATGGGCCTACTCCCCCTGTGTACATTATTGAAAGGTGACGATCTTTCTAATAATGAACACTTGTATTTGACATTGTAAAGTGATGACTCTACAATGATAAACTATCATGATAGATATCATGTGACTTGATATCTATGTACATGTCATGATAGTATCTCTTGGACACTTTGATGGATATCATGGGACTTGATATAATCTGAAGATCATTGTGATCCTTAAGAGATAATCGTGGTGGATATTTATATCTGTGGATATGCCATGAATTATGGTAGACATCATGTGACTTGATGTCAGTGCACATACCATAATGAAGATGTGTTATGAAGAATGTCATGTGACTTGACAACTTTGAAAAAACATATCATATCTTCAATATCACGTGTGAAGGTGATATCTCCACTTATTTGATTTGAAATATCTTCCCTAGCTAAGAGGGAGTGTTAATGGGATATAGCTTCAGTCAGATATATATGATGATTGCTAAATAGTATCATCATCATTTATATGTGATCGAATTTAATCCTTAAATATATATTTCTAGAAAATAAATAAAATCGAATTTATATGCATGCTTAAAATTCGATATAACAAATGGTGTTCAAATTCTGCATTGACTAGACTCATATAAATATCTGTCATGTTTGAAGGCTTATTTATATTAATCTTGTTAACCGAGTGTTAGTCGGTTTTCTTTGAAACTCGCGCGCTCAAAGGGACACGTCCCATGAGCGGACGTGTCTCCACTTGTGGAGACACGTCCTCTCATGAGACGCATCCCTTAGATGTGAGTCTCCAAAAGGTATTTAACTTTGTTCTTTCATTGATATGCAGACATCGAAATCATTAATGTTCTGCAATCAGCACATTCAGTATAAATCTGGAAATCGAAAATCTGTCTTAGAATTTTGGTAGAATTCTAGAAACTTAGAATCTCTTTAGAACCCTTAGTCTCTCATTTTGATAGAAGATTTGCTTACATTTACAATATATCAATGATGGGGGCACAAATGTGGCTGAAACTCTTGATGAACTTCATGTAGAAGCTTGCAAGACCATGAAAGATCCTCACATCACCCACTGATCTAGGTGTTGGCCAATTAAGAATAGCCTCAACCTTTGATGGATCCATTTTCAAACTGCCTTGTGAGATAACAAACCCAAGGTAGTGTTGGATCTCAGTTGTTTTTATGGTTTGTCCTTGATGACAAAATCTCTGATCCTTATGATTTATAATGGCACTTCTTTTATGTCTCTTGGCTATTATAGAAAATTATTTGTTATGCTTTAATTTCATGGTGATGAGAATTCTGGTTCAAGTTATGAATGCTATCTCTTTGATTGGCAGAGCTTGAAAGATGATTTCTTTTTCGGGATGGTTCTTTTTGCATATCACAGGTATTGGTTGTTTCTCATTTGGGCTTACACATATCGGCATGAGTATGGCGGGGTCTCCCCAATCCACTTTGAAAATATCTGTGTTGCCTATCGGCAAGACATTTCTGATGTCATGTCGATTGAATTTAATATACAGGATGTTTCGGCGTGACATTCCTATTGTCTTGGCGACAGTGGAAAGGTCTATCGGCACATATATATTTATCTGGTAGGGATAAGGTCTTTATCGTTTCCTTATGTCCATCACGGCCCGAAGCGAGATAAAATATAAATGAGTTTGGTAGTCGAGGTGAGGTCATGTGAGAATCATGTGTCTCGGCAGTGCATGTGGAGTCTATCGACAAGAGTCTAAGGCCGGTGGAGTCTTAGCGAAAGTTATGTCTCACCGACTAAGGTGGCATGGAGTTTCATGTCGGCAAAGAGCTGGCGGTTTGAATAGGTCTTGGCGGAATGGTTTTGTCTTCGAACATCACATGGAAGAGTTTTTCTTCGGCCAAACACAATGTATTTGGTATATTGTCTCTTCGAAGATTTTAAGTCTCACCAATTGTTGCATTGAATGTCTTATTGGCATAAGGTTACTGCTTCGGCGAAATGTTATATTGAATGTGCAATGTCACACCGACCTTGGTGGATGGATACTTTTCGGTAAGAGCTTGTGATATTCGAAGGGAGGTCTTAGTGACCCCGAGTGAATGAAGTTTTTCGGTATGACTCAAACTTTCTACGAAAGGTCTCCTTGATATCATAATGTTATAGCGATGCACATCAGGAAAAAGGTTTCTGTCGGTGTGAGATCTTTAATGTCTTGGCGATCTATTGTGAGCTCAGGATGTTTCGGCAAAAACAAGGGGCAGTCTATATAGTGTCTCCTCGACTATGTATTGTCTCGGCGACTTGGAAATGATAAAGGCCTTTGGCATAGGTATTGAATTGTCATGGCGACAGTGTGTATCGAATGTCTTTCGGTATAACAAAGTTGATCTATATGATGTCTCTTCGATATCAAAAGCTATAGCGATAGAATGATGGTTTCATTTCGGTGAAAGAGCCTTTTTGTCTCATTGACCAGAAGGATGTTATGAGCTCTCGGTGTGACATTTTGTATTTGGTATGACTTCTCCCGACTCTGATGGGTCTTGGCGAAAGCGACAAACATAAGGTTGTCTGGCGACGTTAAAGTTGCCTTCGGCATAACGTGTCATCGATGGAAAAAAAAGGAATAGGGCAAACTTTTTGAGTTTATTCTTTTAGCTGGGTATCAAACCCTAGCCTGGCCGCCATCATGAGTGTTTACGTCTCTGTTGTTACTGACTGTAACGGTTCTTACAGAGGATTATGGAAGATTTATTTCGTGCATTTCTGACTGGAAGCTCGACAGTGGATAATGGAGCCATGAGAGTTACAGATCTGTCTGGTATTTTTATTTATGCGTTTCATACTGCGCATATTAATTTATTATCACCATTTTTCTTAACTGCTCTCTGCATCTCAGTCAATATGAAGCCCTGATTGAGTATTGTCATTCATGCATTAGAGGTTATGATTTTCTGTGGTGGACAGTTGTGCTTTTTATGCAGAAAAATGAACTCATTCGTTACAAATTTGTTGAGAACGGCTCTTAGCTGGGTTGGTTGTTTTGCCGTTACTCCTGAAGACAGTTACCCATCTGGCATTTAAATCAAGATGTATATATAGAAGCAGAAAACTTAGTTTTCTGTTCGACTGTTGATGTAATTCTGAGATTATCATTCCTTGGCTGTATGAAAATGTATGGATAAACTCTGCAATAAAAGAGGCAGAGACTTTGTAAATTTCTTCTCTACGTAGTATTTTGGGGATTCAGTTATTGAATCTTTGGGGATTCAATTATTGAATCTTTAAGGTATTTTGTAGATGAGAAAACAAAGAGATATGTGCTTAACTGAAAACAGAGAAACCCTCTGAATCATTATTATTGTTCAAAACATAATTTGAGGGGTTGGTACTCCTTGAGATAGATATCTCTAAATGAGGGGTTGGTGCTCCTTGAGTGGGTGCTCAAAAATCAGCCTATAAAAGACACATTAATGAGCGGTTGATTCTAAGATTAAGCGAGGAAGGCATTTAGGGAGTGGTTTTACTCTTGGGGAGGAGGGACACTTTCGGCAAATATTGTGCCTCTTTGTTCTTCTGTGTTCTCTCTGTTTTACTATGCTGTTGTTGTTTCAGTTCACTGTGAGTTATTATTTTTCTCAATTCTGTTTATGAATGATTACATTCAACTCATGAATGCTTTAATCAGAGTGATATTGAGATCAAATCTGAGCTGTGTGTTTGAATATTTGAAAAATTGGTCAAATAGTTAAG
>VDFB02383685.1:0-12908 GCA_007258455.2 Sequoia sempervirens | reverse complement strand
TGACTCCTGCTTATCGATGAGACTTCTCCCGGTCGCTAAGACTTCTTGCCGAACCCTTATGTTACTTCGATCTGTCTTTCGCCGAGAGTCATAGAAAACCCGAAGACCATACAATCGGCAAGACATTCATATCGGTAAGACCTCATACCGAAACATAAACCTTTCGGCCAAGTCTCCCCGAAAACATCAGTCGCCATGAGTCTCCTCGACATCCGATAGACACCAACTGTCGGCGAGACATCTCCCAGTCGGTAAGAGATCTCCACGAGTCTCCATGTCATAGCGATAGGTCCATTCGGCAAGAAAGAAGTATTGTCTCAACGACATGAGCAATACATAAGTTTAAACTGCTAGTCGGCCAGACAACTTGAATGTCACGCTGACCTTTGCTTTCTCGTGAGGTTTCCCAAATTGTGAGATTGAGGCATATTTTCCAACACTCCTACCTCTGGTAGGACTACAAAGATTTGTGTGGACCAATTCCAACAGCTCGGTAGAATATTGTTATTTGACTTTGAAACTTCTTTTTGCTTGCTTTCCAACTTGACATTCCTTATAGACAACATTGAAAGGCTTTGTAATCTTTGGTAGATATCTCACAACTTGAACTGAACTTATTCTTACTAGGATATCAAAATTGATGTGAAAGATTCTTCTATGCCATAGCCAACTCTCATTTATTTGAGGCAAGAAAAAATAGCCATCCACACCATTGAGTTGATAGACATTTCCATATGTCCTTCCAACAACAATCATAGTTTCAGAGCATTTTTTTTATCTCACAACCATCATCCTAAAACATAAGATTGTATCCTTTGCTACACATTTTTCCAACACTCAAGAGGTTATGTCTTAAACCCTTGACATAAAGAACATCATCAATGTTATGTTTGCCATAAAAACTGATTGAACCTTTTCTACTTATCTTAGTAGATGTATCATCACCAAACCTAACAAGTCCTTCATATTTATCAAGTTTAACAAACTTACTATTATCACCGATAATATGATTAGAGCATCCATTTTCAATGATCCAGTGGTTCTTCTCATGTCAAGCATGAAAAGCTAACACCAAGTTGCCTTCAGTTTTAGCACTTGCTTCTGGAGCCCTTTCCTTCATACATCTCTCACAGTTAGTAGAATTAGTTTTATCTTTTAAATCCATGAACAAGAATTCACCATCATCATCATCCCCATAATCAAATTCATCAACAGATATACTTGCATCTTCTCTAACATAATAATTTTTCTTAATCATCTTACCTTTGTTCTCCCTACTTTTATTATTCAAAGCTCTATTTGGACATCTTGAAGCATAATATCCTATCTTTACACAACTAAAACATTTGAAAGGAAACTTACCACTATATTTTCTAGTACCCTTTTTCATTCTTCTCACAAAGTTAGCTTCCACATTATCAAGATCCTCTTAATCTAATTCCACAGTCTTCCCTGATTTTCTAACCTTAAGAGCAGTCTCAAATTTTGCATTGCTTGTTCCAAATTCTCTCATCTAAAAAAGTAGTTAAAGAACCATACAATTGATCTTTGGTATATTGATTCAAATTTTTTAATTCTTCAATTGCATAAACTTTATGACTATAAGCTTTAGGAAGAGTTTTGAGTACCTTCTTTACCACTTGTTCTTCTTTCAGTTCTCCACTGAGACCTTTGATGCCATTAAAAACTTCATCCAAATTCTAAAACTAGCTTGTGATGTTTTCATCTTCAGACATTTGCAGGGTCTTAAACACGATCTTCAAATTCTGCATCTTAGCTTGCTTGGTCTTATCATATCCTTCATAAATGTTTTCTAACTTTACCCAAATTTCTCTAGTAGTTTTCAGATTCATAACTTTCACCAATTCAAAATTAGAAAGGCCACTTAAGAGAGCATACCTTGCTTTTCCATTTTTTTTTCATAGGACTCATTCTCATCATCAATGCTCAAACCATTTGCAGGAATAGTATATCCTTTCTCAACAGACTTCCAAATTTCAAATCCAAGAGAAACTAGAAAACCTTCCATCCTTGTCTTCTAGAATGCATAATTTGATCAATTAAACATAGGAACATCCTTCTTGTGCACCATCACAGATCTACCTCAAGTGGTTAAGATTTCTTCCAAGGAACCTTGCTCTAATACCAATTGTTGAATGCACAAGACAACTGAGAGGGGGGTGAATTATATGTATCTTAAAACTTCGAAACCCTCACAAATATTCAAATCTACATTAATTCAGCTAACCCTTAATTTATTAGAATGATTAATCATGAAGGAATATAATAGAAATTGAATCAAATCAACACCATGCAAAAAGAGACACCATAATTACGTGGAAAATCCAAGATGGGAAAAACCACTGTGAGTATTAACTCATAATATAAAGTAATATCAACACCGAATACAATATGGCTCACCGTCAGAGGGTTCACTGCCCAAAGAAAGAAAGGCTTACTGCCATAATAAAAAGGAATATAGAGAAGAGTGTTATAATGAGAAATCCATCTCAATGAAATGAAAAATCCACCACAACATCACTAACACCTTTTCACTCTTTCTGAAGAATTGTAGACACCTTATGCTCACTACATTCAGTAATCTAACACATGAAAGCTCACATTGCACTGCAAAAATTTGCACCCTACAACTCCACACTTCACATTATTTGCATCTCTCACATCTATCTTATCTTAGCGGATGTATCATCACCAAACCTAATAAGTCCTCCTTCATATTTATCAAGTTTAACAAACTTACTCTTATCACTGGTCATATGATTAGAGCATCCATTGTCAATGATCCAGTGGTTCTTCTCCTGTCAAGCATGAAAAGCTAACACCAAGTTGCCTTCAGTTTTAGCACTTTCTTTCAGAGTCCTTTCCTTCACACATCTCTCAGAGTTAGTAGAATTAGTTTTATCTTTAAATCCATGAACAACATTCACCACCATCATCATCCCCATAATCAAATTCATCAACAAATATACTTGCATCTTCTCTAACATAATAAATTTTCTTAATCATCTTACCTTTGTTCTCCCTACTTTTATTATTCAAAGCTCTATTTGGACATCTTGAAGCATAATGGCCTATATTTACACAACTAAAACATTTGAAAGGAAACTTACCACTATATTTTCTAGTACCCTTTTTCATTCTTCTCACAAAGTTAGCTTCCACATTATCAAGACCCTCTTAATTTAATTCCACAATCTTCCCTGATTTTTGAGTATCAAATTTTGCACTACTTGTTCCAAATTCTCTCATCTCAAAAGTAGTTAAAGAACCATACAATAGATCTCTGGTATATTGATTCAAATTTTGTAATTCTTCAATAGCATAAACTTTATGACTATAAGCTTTAGTAAGAGTTTTGAGTACCTTCTTTACCACTTGTTCTTCTTTCAGTTCTCCATCGAGAACTTTGATGCCATTGAAAACTTCATCCACATTCTAAAACTATCTTGTGATGTTTTCATCTTCATACATTTGCAAGGTCTTAAACATGATCTTCAAATTCTCCATCTTAGCTTGCTTGATCTTATCATATCCTTCATAAATGCTTTCTAACTTTACCCAAATTTCTCTAGTAGTTTTCATATTCATAACTTTCACCAATTCAAAATTAGAAAGGCCACTTAAGAGAGCATACCTTGCTTTTCCATTTTTTTTCATAGGACTCAATCTCATCATCAATGCTCAAACCATTTGCAGGAATAGTATATCCTTTCTCAACAGACTTCCAGATTTCAAATCCAAGAGAAACAAGAAAAATCTCCATCCTTGTCTTCTAAAATGCATAATTTGATCAATCAAACATAGGAACATCCTTCTTGTGTGCCATCATAGATCTACCTCAAGTGGTTAAGCTTTCTTCCAAGGAATCTTTCTCTAATACCAATTTTTAAATGCACAAGACTACTGAGAGGGAGGTGAATTAGTTGTATCTTAAAACTTCAAAGCCCTCACAAATATTCAAATCAACATTAATTTAGTTAACCCTTAATCTATTAGAATGATTAATCATGAAGGAAGATAATAGAAATTGAACCAAATCAACACCAAGAGACACCAGACTTACGTGGAAAATCCAAGATGGTAAAGTAATATAAACACGAAATACAATATGGCTCACCGTCGAAGGGCTCATTGCCCAAAGAAAGAAAGGCTCACTGACAAAATAGAAAGGAATATAGAGAAGAGTGTTACAATGAGAAATCCATCTCAATTCAATGGAAATTCCACCACAACATCACTAACACCTTTGCACTCTTTCTGAAGAATTGTAGACACCTTATGCTCACTGCATTCAATAATCTAACACATGAAAGCTCAAATTGCATTGCACAAATTTTCACCCTACAACTCTGCACTTCACATTATTTGCATCTCTTACATCTATCTTATCTTAGTGGATATATGATCATGAAACCTAATAAGTCCTCCTTCATATTTATCAAGTTGAACAAAATTACTCTTATCATAGGTCATATGATTAGAGCATCCATTGTCAATGATCCAGTGGTTCTTCTCCTGTCAAGCATGGGAAGCTAACACCAAGTTGCCTTCAGTTTTAGCACTTGCTTCTAGAGCCCTTTCCTTCACACATCTCTCATAGTTAGTAGAATTAGTTTTATCTTTAAATCCATGAACAAGCATTCACCATCATCATCATCCCCATAATCAAATTCATTAGTAGATATACTTGCATCTTCTCTAACATAATTTTTCTTAATCATCTTACCTTTGTTCTCCCTACTTTTATTATTCAAAGCTCTATTTGGACATATTGAAGCATAATGGCCTATATTTACACAACTAAAACATTTTAAAGGAAAATTACAACTATATTTTCTAGTACCCTTTTTCATTCTTCTCACAAAGTTAGCTTCCACATTATCAAGATCCTCTTAATCTAATTCCATAGTCTTCCCTGATTTTCTAGTCTTAAAAGCAGTCTCAAATTTTGCACTACTTGTTCCAAATTCTCTCATCTCAAAAGTAGTTAAAGAACCATACAATTGATCTCTGGTATATTGATGCAAATTTTGTAGTTCTTCAATAGCATAGACTTTATGACTATAAGCTTTAGGAAGAGTTTTGAGTACCTTATTTACCACTTGTTCTTCTTCCAGTTCTCCACTAAAACCTTTGATGCCATTGACAACTTCTTCCACATTCTAAAACTAGCTTTTGATGTTTTCATCTTCATACATTCACAAGGTCTTAAACATGATCTTCAAATTCTACATCTTATCTTGCTTGATCTTATCATATCCTTCATAAATGCTTTCTAACTTTACCCAAATTTCTCTAGTAGTTTTTAAATTCATAACTTTCACCAATTTAGAATTAGAAAGGCCACTTAAGAGAGAATACCTTGCTCTGCCATTTTTTTCATAGGACTTGATCTCATCATCGATGCTCAGACCATTTGCAGGAATAGTATATCCTTTCTCAATAGACTTCCAGATTTCAAAACCAAGAGAAATCGATAAAGCTTCTATCCTTGTCTTCTAGAATGCATAATCTGATCTATCAAACAGAGGAACATCCTTCTTGTGCGCCATCACAGATCTACCTCAAGTTGTTAAGCTTTCTTCCAAGGACCCTTTCTCTAATACCAATTGTTGAATGCATAAGAAAATTGAGAGGGGGGTGAATTAGTTGTATCTTAAAACTTCAAAACCCTCACAAATATTCAAATCCACACTAATTCAATTAACCCTTAATCTATTAGAATGACTAATCATGAAGGTAGATAATATAAATTGAATCAAATCAACACCATGCACAAAGAAACACTAGAATTACGTGGAAAATACAAGATGGGAAAAACCATTGTGAGGATTAACTCACAATATAAAGTAATATCAACACCGAATACAATATGGCTCATCATCGGAGGACTCACTGCCCAAAGAAAGAAAGGCTCACTGCCATAATATAAAGGAATATAGAGAAGAGTGTTACAATGAGAAATCCATCTCAATCCAATGGAGAATCCACCACAACATCACTAACACCTTTGCACTCTTTTTGAAGAATTGTAGACACCTTATGCTCACTACATTCAGTAATCTAACACATGAAAGCTCACATTGCATTGCACAAATTTTCACCCTACAACTCTACACTTCACATTATTTGCATCTCTCAAATCTATATTATCTTAGTGGATGTATCATCACCAAACCTAATAAGTCCTCCATATTTATCAAGTTTCACAAAATTACTCTTATCGCTGGTCATATGATTAGAGCATCCATTGTCAATGATCCAGTGGTTCTTCTCCTATCAGGCATGAAATGCTAACACCAAGTTGCCTTCAGTTTTAGCACTTGCTTCCGAAGCCCTTTCATTCACACATCTCTCAGAGTTAGTAGAATTAGTTTTATATTTTAAATCCATGAACAAGCATTCACCATCATCATCATCCCCATAATCAAATTCATCAACAAATATACTTGCATCTTCTCTAACAAAATAACTTTTCTTAATCATCTTACCTTTGTTCTCCCTACTTTTATTATTCCAAGCTCTATTTGGACATCTTGAAGTATAATGGCCTATCTTTACACAACTAAAACATTTGAAAGGAAACTTACCACTATATTTTCTAGTACCCTTTTTCATTCTTCTCACAAAGTTAGCTTCCACATTATCAAGATCCTCCTAATCTAATTCCATAGTCTTCCTTGATTTTCCAGCCTTAAAATTAGTCTAAAATTTTGCACTACTTGTTCCAAATTCTCTCATCTAAAAAAGTAGTTAAAGAACCATACAATTTATCTCTAGTATATTGATTCAAATTTTGTAATTCTTCAATAGCATAAACTTTATGACTATAAGCTTTAGGAAGAGTTTTGAGTACCTTCTTTACCACTTGTTCTTCTTTTAGTTCTCCACCAAGACCTTTAATACCATTGACAACTTCATCCAAATTCTAAAAGTAGCTTGTGATGTTTTCATCTTTAGACATTTGCAGGGTCTTAGAGATGATCTTCAAATTATGCATCTTAGTTCGTTTCATCTTATCATATCCTTCATAAATGCTTTCTAACTTTACTTGAATTTCTCTAGTAGTTTTCAGATTCATAACTTTCACCAATTCAAAATTAGAAAGGACACTTAAGAGAGCATACCTTGCTTTTCCATTATTTTCATAGGCCTTGATCTCATCATCAATGCATGTACCATTTACGGGAATAGTATATCCTTTCTCAACAAACTTCCAGATTTCAAATCCAAGAGAAAATAGAAAACCTTCCATCCTTGTCTTCTAGAATGCATAATCTAATCCATCAAACATAGGAACATCCTTCTTGTGCACCATTCTAGATCTACCTCAAGTGGTTGAGCTTTCTTGCAAGGAACCTTGCTCTAATACCAATTGTTGAATGCACAAGAAAACTAAGAGGGGGGTGAATTAGTTGTATCTTAAAACTTTAAAACCCTCAAAAATATTCAAATCCACATTAATTCAATTAACCCTTAATCTATTAGAATGATTAATCATGAAGGAATATAATAGAAATTGAATCAAATCAACACCATGCACAAAGATATACCAGATTTATGTGGAAAATCCAAGATGGTAAAAACCATTGTGAGGATTAAATCGCGATATAAAGTAATATCAACATTGAATACAATAGGGCTCACTGTCGGAGGGCTCACTACCCAAAAGAAAGAAAGGCTCACTACCATAAGAGAAAGGAATATACAAAAGAGTGTTACAATGAGAAATCCATCACAATGCAATGGAAAAATCCACCACAACATCATTAACACCTTTGTACTCTTTCTGAAGAATTGTAGACACCCTATGCTCAATGCATTCAGTAATCTAACACATGAAAGCTCACACTGCATTGCAAAAATTCACACCCTACAAATTTTCACTTCACATTATTTGCATCTCTCACATCTATCTTATCATCCCTCAACAACCCAACACATATTTATACCATCTTCAACCTTGAAACATTCTCCAAGGTAGTCTATACACCTCAATCATGAAAATTTCAATTAGGTTGGCACCAAATCATTCCCACAGTGGAAAGGAATGAAGGAAGACCACCACACACCTTAGATAGGACCTAAATCCACTCATACATGCCACACCATGCTTCCAAAAACATCAAAGAGTCTTCACAACTAGTGTAAACACCCAAGGTCGACCGAACCTGTGTTAACACCATTAACACTTAAATACATGCTTCCTCAAATCCAAATACTACTCATGTACACCACATAACACTTGAACATGATCTTAAATATTCCACAAACACCCTGGAAACCAACAAATTCCTTTACAACAACTTTCACTTGAAGAATGCACACACTAGTACACTCAAACAACTGAGCCAAACACTACAACTCAAGAAACTAACTTCCAAAGCACCAAACCTCAAACAACTTCAACTGAAGAAATATATTAACATTATCAATACCTTTCCAAATTTGTAAAACCTGAAACCACTATATGGAGAAATGCAAAGCAAAAGCATTTCTCCCAGACACCTTTGCAATATACAGTTCACACACTGGTGAACACAACTTCCTCTGCATATCTATCTAGCAAACCAAATTTTGAATATAACATCATTGAAAGCCTCTTATCAACATGTCCAAACTGCACAAGAAAATATTCAACCTAAAAGAATTGCAGAGCAAAACTAGAACATTATTCCGCAACACAGAACACCACTACAACACACTGTTTCCTCTTTTTATTCATTTTTTTTCAAAATCACTTGGAAACCAAGCACTAGAGACACATCCTCAACATCTTTAGCACTTCCTCATCACCAGCAACCAACCTACACCATAGCAAGTCAACCATACATCCATAGACAAAAGCTTATCAAAGTAACACTAGAGGTTGACATCAATAGCTTACTAATGACAACATAATGAAACTAATCAAAACATCATCAAAGACAACAACAACTCAATACCAACTGCAACTACTCATACTCTTGCAACAATATATTTCCCATACAGTTGACACCAATGACAACACCAAATCTTGTTGACATCAATGACAACACCATTTGCACATACTTGCAACACTATTTTCATTTGCACATTGTGTAAAATATTAATGATAAATGGGCTATATAGTATTCATTTTCAAATCATGGTAGCATAGATTCTAGATTATTTATCTGGCCATTCTTGATTCAAATCTTGCTCACTTTACATGGTGTATTCTCTACCAAGGTTATGGGCTCTAGATTGATTCATTTGGGATTTTTTAATCCTCATTACCCTTTTTATGGACACTGAGAGACTCTCAATCATCTTTTCTAGTTTTTCTTTAGAGCCTAGCTTACTTGGAATTAGATTCATGATTTTTTAAATCCTTTTAAACCCTAGCCTTTTTCCTAACATATGATTATTTTAAGGGTTTGAACTATAATTCCTAGAAAGTTTAACTAAATAGTATTATAAAATAAGATAAATTATTAAAAATAAAATCTTCTTGGTAAAGTATGCAAATATAAAATCTAACTATTTAATCATTTGATTAACTATTAAAGTGTGAAAAAGTATAAACCAACAAATAAAAATCAATAAACCATAATATTGAACACGTAACATTATATGTTTGGAGAAATCCTTTCTAGAAAAAGTCCACCAAGAAAAGCACAAGTGTGTATTAATTTTTTAACCAAGAGTACATAATCAAAAAACTTCTCCCTTCAATATACTAGCATTTTGATAGCACCTATATACCTATAAATAAACCATAAAACATCTATCTAATGCATATAATACATAGAGAAGAGTTGAGAGAAAATCATAACACCCCAAAACCATAGTATGACAAAAACCCAACTCCTCATGTGACTGATAAATGCATCCAGGAATAGAAAATGTAACGCCTAAGCATCTTTGACCCATGGGAAGAGTAGAGCACATCCTGAAAACTAGCACTCCATTTTTAAATCTTTTACATATTGTGGAAACCTCCCAACATGTAAAGATTATCCACTCCCTCTTAGAACCTAGGAATGAAAAAGTGGCGTAAATGAATGTTAAATCAATTTATGGTAACCACTATCATGATCCACCTCTCTTTTTAATTCCATTATAACTAATATTTTCATGTTATATAATGATAATAACCAAATATTGATATCCCTCAACCACCTACATGGATGTTCAAGTACAAGCCATTCCCAAATTTTGGAGATCTAACATTAGTACATTAGGATTGCAATTAAACATCACTCCATTTTAATATTATTTAACTTGATAATATACATTGCAATGACATAAAAGGAACCATAAAATAAATCAAGTATGGGATGTGAGGCCTGATGGGCCTAGGAAATAGCTAGTTCTCTTTGTTTCAATTTATATCTTTTAAACATTTCAAGTTGCTTATTTCATAGACAATCATGGACCTTATATATATTTTATGTCTTTTATGCATCCTAAACCAAACTTTACCATGTGTAAATATAATTATGATATGATGATGTTTGCATGGATAAATGTGTGATTTTTTATGAAATTCAATATGATTATGTGTTAATTCATGGTTGATTAATGATGTTTATACTTTATATGAAACTAACCTCTTATAGCCAGAAGAACTGAAGCCTATAGCAACTAGGTTGACCAAACCACAACCAAAGGATTCTAAGAAAATTGCAAGGGAGAGCCTAGAATGCTAAGGAAATGATAATTCTAAGAAATAATGAAGGAGATAGTTGAAGTGGTCAATCGTGAGTCACTAGATCTTCACTAAATTGATAGGAGGAAGAAGTCTATATTGATAAGGAAGCCAACATGACAGTTTTCACAAAGCATGTCTCTATCAAACCATTAGGGTAAATTTCAATTCTATTTGTATTCTTCTATCTTTTTCAGTTATGGTTTCAGTTGTAAAAGACTAGGTCCTCTCCCTATTCTAAGGAGAGTGGACATTTGCATTTTTTTTTTGTTTTTAGTCCTTATGAAAATAAAACTACTCCCGAGCCTATATTTGGATCAATGGTTGAGGAGTAGATCTAGTTAGAAGATATATGCTTTGATAGTTCCAGTTTTGTTTCATAGACAATACTTCATTTTTAGTTTTTTGTTATTTAGTAATAATGGATATGCACTCATGAATGAGAGATTTGTGAAGATTCTTGTCATGTTGTGAGAGTTAAGTTGTATGCAATAAAGATGTTCTAGTTTATTTTTATGATTAGTTGATTCAAGTAGTACATATTTGATTTCTCATATGGGTACAACTCAAGAAAGGGCCACTCGAGGTACTATTCACCCACCTTAATTTTTGTTATTAAATTAGGAGATTATATTGTTGCATTCATTTCAAGTAGTTTCTTAATTACATGTACATGAATCATATCTTGTATTATGCATTATGCTCTATAATGTGTATTTGAATTGTTCTTAGGAGAGGTCAAGAATTTAGAAGAGTCAATATCGTTAGTAAATTGTAGAGTTTAGGTTTAATAGATAATAATTATAGTGTTAAGTTGAAGGTGCCCATAGCAATAGTACCAGATTAAGTTATTTCCCCTATTTTGCAAGTTAACACTTTATTTACTTCTCTGACCTTTAATGTTTTCTTGTATGTATGTAAACCACCTATACTCGTTGATATAGGCCGTGTAGAGTTGGTGAATGCACATGCAGTGCCAATATCATCAAAATTTTATGAAGCCCTGATTGATAATTGACTGAATTCTTTACGAGGGTTTAGTGAACTGTTCAGCTAGGAACTTCTCCTCTGAATTGTGTGTGTGTAGCACCAAGTTGATTGAGTATTAGAAAGGACTTACAAGGCCTATGGCTTCCCTATACCAAGAGAACTTATTTGTGCTCATTGGATTTGTAAGTGAATTTATAACATTATTTCAAGTGTTGAAACCTTTTATGACCTAACCTTACCATTCTCTATCATATCGTGAACAAAATGACACTATACATCAACATGTTTAGTAGAATAATGATACATAGAATTTATATTCAAATAGATAACACTTTTACTATCATGCATCTAATATAGAACATCTTGCAATAAAAAATAATCTCTCAAACATGGTCTCTACAACTATATTGTCTCTTTATTCACACATGTAGAAACTATATGATTTTATTTATTAGTAGATAAATAAATTTTGGATACCTCTCAATCATCCAGTTGATATCACCACCAAATATAGAAAGCACATAACCACTAGTGGACCTTTGAATATCCAAGTTGGCTACTCAATCTACATCAACAAAGCCATGTATGCCTAGTAATTTTCTTACATAATTAGAGCCATGGTAAGATAATAAATAGTGAGTTCCTCACAAATATCTAAATACCCTCTTAACATTATTAGATTTTTATTTACCATGAATCAACATAAAACCTACTAAGAACTCTAGTTGCTTGAGAAATATCCAATCTAAGTGAAACCAGTGTATACAATAGGTTACCAACAACACTATAATGAGGCACACTATACCTATCCTCTACATCATTTTAATAAATTATGAAAACTATCAAATGAATGATTAGTTCCTAGCATGCATAGAAAATCTCTTCAAAATTATGTCAACATACTTACTCTAACTAAATTAAAGCTTTTAGTGAGCTTGGTCCTTGTTAACTTGTATTCCCAAAGTTAAGTTTTCACCACTAGATCCTTCATATTGATTGCTCCAAAAGTATAAGTTTCAAGCTCCCTAATCATCGATTTTATGTTACCAATAAAAAAATCATCCATGTACAAGACAATATTTAGAATATAATCAACAATACACGATGTAAATACAATGACCCTCTTCACTTCTAACAAAACCCAACTTCAAAGAATTTGTATCAATTTTTTATACCACATCTAAGGTGATTATTTTAAACCATACAAAATTTATTTTAAACTAGA
>VDFB02383684.1:120090-164977 GCA_007258455.2 Sequoia sempervirens | reverse complement strand
GTAATCTTTCTAATATCCTGTCTAGTTCTTCTATCAACTTCTGTCTACATTCTATAACAGTAAATTGGATTAATCAAGATAATCACCCACAAAGAATATATGTAACAAAGGAAAAGCTTATTTAGATTAGAAATATTAAATTTTTATAGAGTATTAAGCTAAGAAAACACCTCTTTTTTCAACAAATATGAGCTCCATATTTATGTAATTCATGATTTTATATCTTAAACGTAATATATTGTAGTGTAGAAAATGTATCTCTTTACATTTTCACACTTCTTTGGACCCTCCCTGCTAAAATTGGGCTTCTTTATGCCTTATTTGGTCCTATTTTGCATCAACAAGCCTTAATTAATTAATCTTTATAAGGATTATCCCAACATATATTAATTTTCCAACCATAATTTAGTTATTTTGGATTGTATGGACTAGATTTAGTGATTTGGGACTCATACGCAACCCCGGGCATATGGGACCCAACTAAGTTTTAGGGCCTAGATCAAAATTTGGCATTAAACTAAGTATTTATTGAAAAATGCATCCCAAACTTAGCCTACTGGGACTCATACGCCACAACTGGTGTATGAGTCCCACTAAGCTTAGACCTAATTTAAATTCAAAATTTTGACAAGATTTTATTCTCCTAGATCTGATGTCATCTTAAAGTGTTGTAATTTTGGGAAATTTTGCATAAACAAGTATAAATACAAGGTTATTTCACATATTTTCTCCTAGCAAGCTTATAAGTCATCTATCAAGTTAAGTGATCTTATGAGCATTCAAGTGAGAACATTATAGAGCATTCAAGAGTTGACTATCAAGCATTTCAGAGCTATATTCAAGAATCAAGCATCATGTCAAAGTCATCATGCATCATGTTTGTTTCTGAGCTACAATTTGGTATCTCATGATTCAAGCAAGCATTCAAGTAAAAATCCATATCATAGAAGCAATAGTCAAGATCCACATTCATGCTAGCCATTACATACAAGTTTTAACCTTTTTTCAAGGGTTTGGTGAGTTGCAAAATAACATATTGTTCATTCATCATTCCTTCTTTATATTTGATTTCATTTCAAGGTTTGATTACCAAAATGGGACTTAACCAAGGAAAACCCCTATCCACTAAGACAATAACATTTTCCCTCTCTTTGATGTGTGGTTTACAGATGTAGGTTGGAGATCCATTGAAGAGTAAGATTAGAGAAAAATTTTCAAGGTTGTAAAGTTGTCAAAGTTGTCCCCTTACTTGCAAGATCATGGAAAGTCACCTACAGGTTGCAATTTAGTGTTTCAAAACTAGAGATTTGATAGGAGGGAAGACACATGAAAGCACTAGAGGATATCAAAGTTTCAAAGAAACCCCTGGTACTAGGACTAAATCACCACTTTGTGGGATATGAGTCCCAGTATACCTATTTTCAAACTTTTTCTATAGATCTTGATTCAACAATTCTAGATTTTGGTTTTGGCTTAAAACCCTAAACTAGGACTAAATCACCCCTACTGGTGTATGAAACCCAGTGTGCATAAAAATTTAGCATTTTCAATATTTTAGACCTTCTTTCAAGGCTCTTAAATTTCTAAGTGCACCTCTGTACTTTCTCAGTTTACTGTTTTGATTTGAATTCATTTCTAGGTCATATAGTTAGGTTTCACATATCTTTTACATTTATTTTCTTTCCAAGCCCTTTCTTGGTGGTGAAACCCATTTATACCTTTAATCATAGACTAGGACACCTTATTATAGATCTTTTTATCTCATTCCATCCTTGGATTGAGATTTTTAGGGTTTCCTTGAGTGAAACTTGTAGGAAACTGGTCGTTTTATGTCCTAAAAAAACTAACAATCCATTTCTAAGGTTTTATTTTGGTGAAACCAACCTTTATAACACCTTATTTTTGATTTGGAGTGCACCATAGTTCTATATATAGCTTACATTAACTTTGCATTAGGTTTTGTATTAGTTAATTTGCATCTAGGGTTTCAAAATCTTGCATTAGTGAAAGTGCATATAGGTTGCATTTTTTCCTCTTTCATCATCGAATTTCATTTGAAATCTATAATTACACTTAGTCTAGACATCATTCAAACAAGAAAACCTAACATTCACTCATAATTTTCTAAAATTTAAATGCAAAACGCCTAATCTCAGACTCATACACACCTTTGGGAGATTTAGTCCAAGTGTAGGTTACTTTACCTGATTTTTGGGTATTCTATGTTGACTATTTATCAGTGTTTAAGCCCATAAAAAACCTTGATTGGGACTCATATGCCCCTCTGGGTGATTTAGTCCATGTCAGACCAAAGCTGCATTTTACAACACTAAAAGCTCTATTTTTGTGTTTCACTTTGCTATTATTGCATTTCTATTTTAGTTTGTAGAGTTTTTGTTTCATCCATTTCATTGAATCTAGCTTAATTTCATTTGAATCGGAATTAAATAATATCATTTATCTTTTGTTTATTGCATTTATCTTGCATTCATTTATTTTCCCTTGCATGAGCTTTAGAACTTGGTGTCCTATTGCTAATACTATAGTGAGATAAATTTTGAGACTCATGTCATCCCATGATAGCACAATCGTCATGGATCTTGGGTTATCTAGCTCTTTCACTCCTAGATTTGACACTAGTTCACTTGGTATGGACCATGCTCTTAACAAATATTTACCTTCAAGTAGTGTGAAAAGTGTTGAAACAATGGTTGCTAGTATTCTGCAAGAAAACATAATTCAAATCCATGAAGACTTAGCAAATCTACAAAATTAACTGCGTACTGAAAAAAATCAACTAATTCTATCCATACCATAGATAACATACATCACATGATTGAAAGAGAAGAAGGATTTAAACTTGTGCATAACCTAGCTTAGATTTTCAGAAAACATCTTACTTCGACCACTAGTTGTACTCAACCTTTGAACAATGTCCAAAGTTAAGCAAGAACCCAAATTCCTCCCACAACCATTGCCTCTATTCCTACCTATACCAGCTCTCAAGTTACAACAATGATGCAACCTACTAGTAATCTTATTCCTACCATGGGTATTTTCGATAGAATTCCTAGTACCTTTGTGGCATCACACATCATATCTCCTACCACTTTACCTCCCATAAGCATTCCATCCACTTCTACCTCAAACACATATACACCTCCACCATATTCACCTCCATCTCAAAATACAAACAATGATGCCATCTTTAACCAAAATTTTCAAAATGTTTCATCCCTTCAAAAGAAAATTTCCACCATAAAACAAAATGAAAATGGCCAACCTACATACTATGTCAACAATAATCTGTTATCCTTGGAGATATTGAGAATGCCAATAACACAAGGTCTAGAGATTCCTAGGTTTGAGAAATATAGGGGGAAAGGACATCCTTCTAACCATGTTTCGACTTATACTTCCTTATGTAGTGACTTTGTCCTTGAGGATAAGCTTTTGGTTGAGCTTTTCCCAAGGTCCTTAAAGGATAATTCCTTAGAATGGTTTTCCTCATTACCAAATAACTCAATTCATTCATTCAATGTACTTGTTGATGCATTTATTAACCATTTCCAAGTGCACATGACTTGCAATATTACATTAGCTAATTTAGAGAGATGTAAGAAAAAAGATGACGAAAAAGTTATTGACTTTATTTCACAATACTAATCACTTTAATCCCAAATTGATGTAAAGATTCTCGATCCTTACCTTCAAAAGATATTTATTTAGAACTTGCAAACCAAGATACAAGATAAGCTTACCATGATGAAGTTTCCTTCCTTTGTACACTTGTGTACTGCCCTTCATGATTATCAAAACTTGGTTAGTAGTCGTGAAACAAAACCCACCTCTAGCCATCCCGAGAAGTCTAAATCTGCAAACCAAAACAATTATCAACCTTTTAGAAATTAGAATAAAGGCTTCCTTAAACTTAATCCCCCTCAAAAAACAACTCAACATGTTGATACCCAAGTGGCTTCTATAAGGAAGACAACTCCTTTCACATTTGGGGATCTAGCTAGACAATTTACTCCCTTACCTAATACCCTACATAGCACAATGACATAGTTGTTAAAACAGAAAATTATTACCTTACCTCCTGTTAAAACTCCTTATCCTAATAAGTCTTTACCTTCAAAGTTTAGATCAAACTCCTATTTCCATTATCACTGGAAAAATGGACACGTCATAGAACATTGTAAGTTCCTTAACCATCTTGTGCAATACCTCATTGATTTTGGTCAACTTTCAATTGGAGGTGTTAATGATCAAGGAAATAAGTATGTTGCCCCTCCCAACCAAAAATTGAAATTTTTTCTAACGGCATATTCCAAATCATAACATTTCATTTGTCAAAGCTAGTGAAACTAAAAATAATGATGTGATGAATTTTGACAACATGGATACTATTGAAGAAGGTCCTATGGATACTATTAAAAAAGGTTTGATTATGTTGATCAAAACTCAACCTTGTAAGGGCCGAACTAAAAAGCCTCTTGAAATTTCTTTCTTATCTAGAGATATAATTAGAAATGCACTTGATGGTCCTCTTTACATAGCCGATCAAACCAATAACAAGCCCATTAATGGGATATTAATTGATCTTGTCTGTGGAGAGAATGTGATCACTGAGGAATTCTTACTTTTACATGAACTCTATCTAGAAACATATGACAAACTGAAAGCATGGATAAAAACACATAATGGTTTTGCTTGCACTATGATGGGATCGATCACCCTTCCTTTACAAATAGGACCGAAAAAATTAGATGTATCAATTTGCATCATCTTGATGTCAGATCAATTATGTGTGAAACTTTGTTATCTATAGCTACACTCCATGGAAGTTGTCCCATTTTTCATGCATAAATGCTTAAAATTTCCCTTTGATAATGAAATTTTCACTGTACACCATAGTGGCTTTAATCCTTTGTCTTCTCAAGGGAAATTTTCATTAGATTTCTTTTGGCCCGAGCCTATGGAACTTGTTAAACCTCAAGAAGACTTCTTTCTAAAATCCTATCAAAAGTTCAAGGAAAAATGCATAGAAAAACTATCCCTTAGAAACATTCCTCAACCTATGACTAAGCCTCCTATCCTTGATGAAACTATGATTGAACCTAAAGACATTCCAAATAACCATGACCAACCCAATATTGATCCTATTCCTATCTCCTCTAAAAGACCAAGAGATAATGAAAACAATCTTGTCATGCATCCTACGATAAAACAAGTTTACAAAGCTAAAGAGAAAGTGGTTGAACAACCTCCCATGGTTCCTTCCATTCTTCCCCTCAGGGAAGAAAATAAACCTTTGGTTGAGAAACCAATTCCTACACAAACACAACTTGCAAAGTGAACTAAAATAAAATAAAATGCTAGAGAGAATAAGTGTAGACGTCATGCTCTTGCTCGAAGGTTAAACAAAGAAAAAAAAATCAACATACAAACTTGACTGAAGCAATACACGATGAGTCTCCCTCTTCGACACAACAAAAAGATCCTATATCACAATCACAATAGGTGCTAAGTCCCTCTTTAGAGATTATTATTCGACCTCCCGTTGTGATTAACTTGGATGAAGATAATGAGGTTGCTAAAATGGATGAAGAAGTGCATAATGAATTGAACACATTGTTTTTGTCTTCTATAAGCTTAAATGATAATTCTCCTAGGAAGAGTGTTAAACTTGGTAGTCACCCTGGTTTGACACTTGCTATTGTCCCTTTGGCTAGTTTTCCACCTTCCATATATGATGAACAAGATTGGGATGCAAATGACCTGCTATAGGTTGATTCACATGTGCCTTACCAGTATTTTGCATTATTTTCTTTTTCATGTTATGTGTCTGATTGCACATGTGTAATGTGATACCCCGTACTGTTCTATTTGATGTATCTCTCTCTTTGTGACATTCCTCGATTTATATCTACATTCTTATCGATGTCGTAAACCTTTATCTTTTCTTTGTATTTTGTTTTCCTTTTGGGGATGATGCAAGGATATGAGACATTTAGGTATCTTCCATGTTGATCTAAAATGATTTTTCTTTGTTTTCATTCTCTATGTGTCATTCTTCTTGTTCCATGAGTATTTAGGGAATGATGATAGTTCCAAGCTCTGTAATAACATTGTAGCAAAGACATACTGACCTCGAATCCGTGGATCCCTTATGTGATTTTGTGATTTCATTTTGGGGGCAACCCCTTTTCATGACATAGCTTCATTTGGAAGCATATGACTTGGCATAGGGCTTTCCAAATAAGCTCTCATGTCCTCTTTATTGTTAGCATTGATCATTTGCTACTTTAAAGTAATTTCTCACATCATGGTGTTTAACAATTTCTTTTAAGTGGGGGAATACATTGACATTATTCTTTTGCACAACTCATGTTTCATTGTGTAGTCTTTTGTAGTGTAGAAAAATGCACACCTTTGCATTTTCACACTTAATTTGGACCTATTTGGGAACCCCTTGCTTTAAATTCCCTTTAGGTCACTTGTTATGGGCCCATAAAACCCATTTTTATACATCTTGAGGCATATTTCAACCGTAAACCTGACCAAAACCCATTAACAACCATTAGTCTTGGTAGCCCACCTTTCAAAGTTATAAATTAAGCCTTGTGGGACCAAGATGCCCTTGGTGGTGTCCTAGTCCCACCTAGTGGGACCAAGATGCCACCTAGGGTATCTTAGTCATGTGTGCTTTGTTTTCAAGAATTAAGTGTGGGAAATTAAAATATTTGAATTTATTTGGTATTTTACTGGCCTTTGGGATCTAATAAATGGGTTATTAGATGGGAATGCCTATAAAATTAAGATTCACACCCCATTTTCACCTAATTAAGTTGAAGCAAGTTGAGATAAGAAAGTTTTTTCCAGTTTTTCAAGTCTATTTTCAAGTCAAGATCTAGCATTGGTGTATGTGTAGGATCATGATGGGACAAAAAGTGGTGATATGATGGGTATGTGTAGGGTATGCGGATGATGACTTTTTTTTTACCCAAAATTGATGAAATGAAAAGAGTTTTTAAAGGAGATTCTCAGCTTTCCACCAATATAAATTATGCTTTACTTTGAATTTAATAAATAATTATTATTTATTTTCTATTTGAATTTTGACTAAAGTCCTGATTGATAGGCTGATTGAAAACATCTATAGCTTGCAAATGGTATCACATTTTTTGAATCTAAAACATGCATCACATTCTTTGCTTTGCATACTATACAATTAATTTTTTTTGAATTTCATGAAGTTTTGACCAAGTTAAGTGGTCAAACATATGATTTTTATATTTTTAAAATTCTAATAAAAATTCATAATTAATTATTTACGAAAAAAAATTACAAAAGTATGCATCACATTGAGACATGAGTCCTCTACTTATATCTAAAATCTAATAAAAAATATTATCTTTTATTGCAGATTAGGGTGGTCAGACAAACACTACTTACTTTTTCCTTGAAATTTAAGTACTACTAAATTGAAATTTCAAATTTTCACCAAATAGTTTTTTTTTAAATAAATCTAGTAGTTTAGAAACTACATTCAATTTTCTATAGATTCTATTCTTACATATTTTTAAAATAATGTAGATAACTTATTCAAATTTTTATGTCAAGTTGCCTAACTCTGATTTTTTTGAATTTTAAGCAACTTAAGGGCCTATTTTTTCCATGATGATCCCGCACATACCCATTGCCAAATACTAATAATGGATTCCTATGGAGTATCATGAGAGATTCTATGTTGGAAATGCAACTAGCCATTCTTCCAAGCCTAAGGACTTGTTTCTTGATTGATTCCATCTTCCATTGTTGTTCTATTTTCTACTAAAGGAAGGTACATTTCATGCTTATAGCCTATTAGGGTGATTAGAGATCTCCTTTATAGGACATTTTCATTTGCATTTTAGGAATTCTATTCTAACACATTTGAATAGGGTTTCTTCATGTTCTAGCTTGCATAATCTTAGACACACTTAAGATTAGGGAACACACACATTTCTATTTTTAGATCTATGATTTTTCATCAAGGTTTAATTACCAAATAAGGGGTTTGACCAAGGTAAACCCCCGTAAACAATCAATCGAATTTTCTTTGTTTTGTAGGTCCTTTTGCAAGTTTAGATCTGAAGACTTGGTGTAGAAGGAAGTACAGACCTTGAATCTTGGGATCACACTCATAAATTAAAAAAATTCAAATTGGGACTAAGACAATAGTAAGGGAATCTTAGTCCTCCAAGTGGAATTTTGCAGAGATTCTTTCAGATCCTATTCTGGCATCCGAAGATTTCGCCTCTATTTGAAAATTCAAAAATGAGACTAAGACAACAATAAGGGCATATTTTTTCTCCATAGCATATTTTGAAAGCTTCTTTGCATTTCTATAATCCTCACAAAATTTCTAGACTTCCCAAGTACATATATTTAACTCCTTGTTGCATTATTTCATCATTTGCATCCTTCATTTAGCTTGCATTATTAGGTTTTATGAGTTGAATTCTTATTTATCTTTTCCAAACATTTGCTTGGTGGTGAACCCTTAAAATCTTAAAGAACCCCCTCCTAGGTCCTCATTGTTGAGAATTGACTCACCTTGCGAGGTTGATAGTCAATCCAATTGGGACTCCTCAGACATTATTGAATGATTATGGGATAAAATTGATATCAACCAATCACCACTTTTCCTATTGATCATTATGATGAACCCGCCTCTTTTGAGAATTCATTGAAGTTATAGATCTAGATTGCATTCATTCTTGCATTGCATCTTTCATTAGTGACATTGCATCTAGGGTTTCTCATATTTAGTGAAAATTGCATCTAGGGTTTTTCATATTTACATTAGTGAAAGTGCATATAGGTTGCATTTTTTCTTTCTCGCATCATTTCATTTCATTTCATTCAAAAACTAAAAAATTGCATTATTCATCATCTTAATTGCATTTAGAAACATTGTTATTACATTCAAAATTAAAAAAAAATGCATTTAACTTTACATTTGATTGGTTGTTACTAGTTACTTTTCCTTGCATTCATTTACATAGTTTTTTGTTTCTCAACATCAAGTCCCTGGGGTAGGAAACCTGGGAACATTGTTATCAACTCAGATCTTTCTATTTTTCTAAAAAAACCCATACTAGGACTAAAATTCCCTTGTTGGCATCTTAGTCCCTCTCAAGGTTTTTGATCCAAAATCCTATTTGAGTTGTGTGTTATTTGTTCCAATTTTTGGAACCTCTAAATTTCATCAGGAGAACCAAGATTCCCTTCTTGGCATCTTAGTACCTATGTAGTTTGAGGTTACAGTTTCTAGGGTTAAACAATGCATTCCTGTGCTTCTATTTGCTATAGTTAGTTTGCTGTTTCAGTTTTCCAATTTATTGTTTCATGCATTTTCATAGTTTATGTTTACAATTTCTTGATAAAGATAGATAATTGCACTTTCATATTGTTAGTTGTATATTTTGTTTTCCATTAATTGGAAAATCAAACAAGCATATATTTATGGTTACCTAAACATGTTAAAAC
Organism: Sequoia sempervirens; assembly: GCA_007258455.2. Classification (NCBI taxonomy): domain Eukaryota; kingdom Viridiplantae; phylum Streptophyta; class Pinopsida; order Cupressales; family Cupressaceae; genus Sequoia; species Sequoia sempervirens. The sequence goes on along the minus strand of VDFB02383684.1, from coordinate 155,440 downwards.
CATTTTTCAAAGTTAGCTTAACCCTGCCTTTTAGTAGTGATGACTTTGATATGTTAGATGAAGCCCTTTAGGAATTCACCTCATAAGGTTCTTCCACTAAGGCTTTTTTAGACAAACTTAAACAAAGAGATGTAAATGTCATCCAACCTCAACTTATTAGCAAACTCAATCCTTTTATTAGTCATGAATTTGATAAGTTAGATGAAGCCCTTGAGGACTTCCTCTCACAAGGTTCATCCATTAAGGCTTGTTCAAAAAGGCCTAAACAAAAATAAGTAAATGTCATTCAACCTCAACCTATCCTTTATCCACCTTCAAACTAACCTCAACCTTCAAAAAAACATGTCCTTATCCTTGAAGCACCTAAAGAAAATGTGTCACAACAATCAAATTATAATATTGTTGCTCATACATATAACATAATCAATAATAGAAAACATCAACCTAATCCCATTTCATTACCATTTCCTAATCTTGTGTTGCCTAGTGCTCCTCATTTACCATCATATAGTGGAAAGGAGTATGATCAAGTGTTTAAGAACTTAAGAATACTCCCGCTAAGATTTCCTTATGGGATATTATTCAAGATTTACCTAGTTACCACACAATGCTTCAAACAACTTTGCAACAATTTGTGGTTCCTCCTAATGGGTGTTGTGGGTTACACTTTTTGGGACATCCTGATTTTTGCCTAAAATCACATATTTTTAGAAAATACAATGATTTATGACTTTAAAGGTTCCATTTAAATTATTTTAATTAAAGAGGGATTGATCAAACCCCCTTAGATCAAACCCCCTTGGATAGAACCTTGTTAGATTTAAACCATACCTATAATCGAGTCTCCTCTACAACCTATCAAAATGCTGATAAAAACCACTTTTGATTTACCTTTTGGGTGATCAAATGAATTCATTTAAAATTTATCTTTGTAAGCCTGTAGCCCTTATTATAAGCTTCCTAAAAAGTATAATTTTAAATATGTTTAATTTGATTAGTATATTTATTTTTATTTCTTGTGAATGTAGGATTTTCAATGAACATCAAGTTCTTTATTTCACACATATGAAAAATTAGAAAAATAGAGAAAAAAAAATCTAAAAAATACATGTGCCCTAGGTATTGATGTCCTTATTCCAACAAAAAAAGAATAAGTTAATTCAAATGACTACAAAAAATTTATGCATGCCAAGTACACCTCTATCCAAATTATAATTACACTACTTGGAAATTAAAAAAATATATGTAACAAAAAATTATGAAAAAATATCCATCCCCTAGATATTGGTGTGAAAAAATTATATTTTAAAAATCAGAATTGTATCCTATCTATAAAAAAAGTTACGTGGGCCGAAGTAAACATCACTTTTTAAAAATGCTGATTAGTAGAAAAAATAAGTTATTAAAAATTACATAAAATGATTCACAATTTATTTTTTATTTTTATTTTTTAAATATAATTAGAATCTACACAAAATATCTAACAAATAACTAGTTTGATTCATCTTCAAAACCTTAATGGTTTAGCTGCTATAGGTGTAAGAAAGTGAATGTCTGGTGAAAAATCCTGATTTTAATGTCAAGTTTGGCCAAAAACTGTAACCCATTATTGTGGGATCACCCTAATACAAATAAAAATGATGTGGAATCTCCAATACAGGGAATGATTATAGTTAATGTAGACATTACCTTTCACCAACATGAGCTCCCTCCCTTGGAAATGCAAAAGAAATATGATGTATTCATGATAATGGCTAGATACAACACCACGGGAATAAAAAGAACCCTTGTTGATAATGGCTTAGCTCTAAATGTGTGCAGTGTAAATATTTTAGATAAGTTGGGAGTGGATAAATCAAAAATAAAATCTGATTCCCTATCGATTCGAGTATTTGACAATATAGGAAAGCAACCACTGGGTGTGACTACTTTTCCTATTTCAGTCAGAAAAGTTACCTTACAAAATTCTATTCATGTTATGCCTCATGAAATTTCATACAATCTTGTTTTAGGAAGACCATGGATTCATGAGATGCATGTGGTGCCTTCGACTCTTCATTGTATCATGAAATATTTCTATAAGAATAAGATATACCAAATTGAAATGGACCCCGAGCTTGAAAGTTGTTTGCAAATTAAAAAAGGAATTTCCAGTCCTTTGAAAAAATTAATTCTAACATAAAAAATGGAGCCTATGATAGAGGAAGCACAAGAGATGCAAATAGTGTCAAAATCAGCAGATGATGATTGGGGTTCGTAGGAGTTCATACCTTCATTCATGGGAGAATATAGAATCACAAGAAAAAAGGATAAAAGTAAAAGAAACCAATGGTTATGTCAAAATAGAACTTGAGAGAAAACTCACAAAAATCTACCACATCTACTCTTGAACAAGACACAAGCTACACAACAAAAATTTGATGAGATAGACTATCAACAACCATCGAACTTGAAAGAAATGGAAAAAAATTATGGGAGAGGTTATGAACTTTTGAAACAATTAGGTTATAGTGGAAAATGATGTGGAAAGAAAGCAAAAGGAATTCCTGTTCCTATAGAACCTAAAGCAAAAGAAACAAAAAGTGGTTTGGGATATTGTCCTTATAAGATAACACAAGAAAATAAGATACCTTCATTAAACATCAACAACGTTATGTGTAAACCAAAAATCAACTTCACTATGAAACGTCCTATATTGCTTGACATGGATTTACCACCATCATGTGAATACTTTGAAGATGATAAAGCCTTGAAAAAAATGCTAGGAGTTTACGATACACCATCTACTCCTCCTCATAAGAAACAGGCTACATGTGCTATGATAAGCACCAAACAAAAAGATGGAGAAAAATCGAATGGTGAGATAGACATGAATAATGAAGAATAGAATCTTGGATTTTCCAGATCAAATGAACTTCCTTTAGGAGATACAATGTATATAGCAATGAACATCAATGATAAAGAGAAAGTCATTAATATATGAAAATGCCTCGATGATGGAGAAAAAGAGGATACCACAACTTTGCTTCATGACTTTCCTAAAATTTTTGCTTGGACTTATTTGGATATGCCGAGAATTGATCCTAAGATTGTAACACACAACATAGTCCTTGCTGAAAATGCTAAGCCCATTAGATAGAAGAGTGAAAAAATGAATCCTAAAATAGCCTTGCTAGTTAAGAATGAACTAGAAAAACTCCTTGAGGCTGGTTTCATTATAAGACCTATATATTATTCTCCTTGGATCTCAAGCATTGTTGCAGTTACAAAACTTGACAATCGTATTAGGATGTGTATGGATTTTCATGATTTGAATAAAGCATTTTAAAAAAATGAATTCCCCTTCCTAATATTGACATGATAGTAGACCTGACTATGAGACATGCTTTGTTGTCATTCATGGATGGATTTTCGAGATACAATCAAATTTTCATCAACCCTCAAGATCAGTACAAAACAACATTTACAACTTTTTGTGGAACATTTTTTTGGTTATGATGCCTTTTGGATTGAAGAATGCAAGTGCAACATATCAACGAGCTATGACATTGATATTCCATGATTACATACATAAGATTTTGGAAGATTATGTTGATGATATTCTAGCTAAATATTTAACAAGACAAGATAATGTGAATGTTCTTCAGAAGATCTTTGAGCGAATTCAAAAATACAACATGAGATTGAATCCAAAAAAGTGTGTCGTTGGTGTAGATAGTGATTTTTTTTTAGGTTTTATCGTATCTCACAAAGGCATTGAGGTGGACACAAAGAAAATTGATGCTATCGTTAACATGCCACCTCCTAGAAATATCTCTCAATTGCGTACCTTACAAGGAATAATTCAAGCAATTCAATGATTTGTAGCATCATTACCAGATTGAACGTTACCATTTACGCATCTCTCAAGAAAGGCATACACTTTGATTGGATTGAGGATTGTAAATAGGCTTTTGAGAGTTTGAAAGAGTATCTTGTCACTCCACCTGTTTTACAACCCGCTATGCAAAACAAACCATTCATCCTTTATACATCAACATTAGCCCAATCTCTTGCAACATTGTTGGCTCAACAAGATGAAAAAGGTAAAGAATGTATCCTATTTATTACATTAGTCTAATGTTGATTGATTATGAGAAATGATACACAACAATAGAAAAACAATTTTTTGCTCTTGTATTCACTACCAATAAGTTGTGACATTACTTATTGAATTCCGAAATACAAGTAATAATTTTGACCCTTTAAAACACCTTTTCACTAAAACAAATTTATTCAGATGCTTAGGTAAGTGGGTAATGTTGCTGATTGAGTTTGGCCTTAAATTTGTTTCACAAAAAGAAATTAAGGGTCAAGCCTTAACTGGCTAGTTAGATGATGCTCCTTCTCCTTTAGTGTTACCTGGCAATAATTCTTTCCCTAATGATAACATGTTGACAATCAAATAAGATACATGGGAATTGTATTTTGATGGATCTAAGTGCATAACTAGCTCCAACGTTGGGGTTATAATAAGACAACTCACAAAAGAGCCTATTCCCTTATTATATCACTTGAATTTACTATGTACAAACAATACTACTAAGTATGAAGTGTTACTCACTAGATTGCGTGCCGCTCTAGTTATGGGCACTAAAGACATTAAAATCTTTGGTGATTCACGAATAATCATCAAACAAATAAATGAAACATATAAAAAAATGAAAAATTAGGATCTCACAATGAAATTGTTAGAGAATTTTGAATCATTCACCATTGATAACATCCCTCAAAAAGATAATCATCATGCAGATGCAATGGCAAGTGCAACTTCTCTTATTTCCCCTCAAGATCCTTCAAAAGAATTCACTTTTATTGTGCATACAATTATGAAACCATCAATTGACGATAAAGAAGATGAAGTGTTAGCAACAACATGTGAAAGCTCGAGAGAATGGTATGATACAATATTCAATTATTTGAAAGACAGTTCCTTTCTTGAGCCAACAAATAAAAACACTTGCTCTTGTCTTCAAAAATTTTCATCTAGATATATCATCCTAGTAGACATCTTATATAAGTGGTCCTTTGATGACATTTTTCTTAGGTGTCTTAAGCAATCCAAAATCTCTATAGCACTTGAAAAATCTCTTGTAGGTGCTTGTGGGGGGAATTTTGGAGGAAGATCATTAGTTCAAAAGCTAATTTGCATAAGGTATTATTGGAAAAACATGGAATGAGATTGCTTCAAATACGTTAAGATATGTCACAAGTGTTAAGAGCATCAAAAAATAATTCATGCTCCTGCCTCCAAGCTTCGCACACAATTTACTATTTTTCCATTCTCGGTATGGGGTTTGGATATTATTGGAAAGATATCTCCACCCTCATCCATAGGACATACGTTTATAATCACAACAGATTATTTCATGAAATGGGTAGAAACTATTCCCTTTTGTTCAATGACAACTAATGTAATATGTTGTTTCATATTGGAATACATTCTTGCTCACTTTGGACTTCCTTCCACGTTAGTTTTTGATAATGGAACACCATTTAAGAATAATGACATGAAGAAAATCTTGGAAAAAATTAATATACAACATTGATTCTCAACACCTTACTACCCGCAATTTAATGAACATGCCGAATCAACTAATAAAATTCTTGAGAAAATCCTAAGAAAAATAGTGAAATAACATTTAGCATACAAAATTAACATACACATTATGGGCTTATTGTACTAGTATCATAGCTTCAATGGGAAACACACCTTATAACCTTGTTTATGGTGCTGATGCAATTATGCTCCTAGAGTTAGAGATTCTGTCCTTAAGAATCACTCTTCAAGGGCTAATTGATGACAATACTTACAGGGAACAACAATTACACCAATTTGAAATGCTCGATGAAAAGTGCATCAACGCCCTCAAACATCTTCAAGCCTATCATAAGGAAATGCAATGAAGTTATAATGATCATGTCATCCCTCGCTCATTTAACAAGGGTGATTTCATGCTATACAAAAATCAACAAAAATTCAATGCTAACTTGATAGAGAAAAGAAAGTTTAGCCCTAATTGGTTACCACCTTACGTTGTTCAAGAGATCTATGGGTCTAGAGCATACTTGATATCCGAAATGGATGGTACACCTCTTCAAGAACCTATTAATGCCATGCATTTGTATCGGTACTACACCTAGCCTTCTGAATAGTGTGAGTTTTTAAAGCAACAATGTTAGAGTTAATGGATAGTATGTTATTGCCTCTCACAATTTATTCATTCCTAACACATAGTCCTTTGTGTCTTGAATTACGGATTAGTGGGTCCAAGGTGGTTTTGGATTCTTACTTTGGGTATCATGCTATTCAAACCTTGTGGTGTATGTTATGTTACATTAAATCCTTATTTGCATTTAATGTTCTATAATTAAATCATAAGTGCATTTAATTTAGCATAACATACTACATCTTAAATTTAAGAAAGATAATAAAAGACATGTTAGATCATTGAGATATTTATTGAATAGTCTAACAAAAATTATTTAATAAATCACATTCTCATATAACACATAAACGTAAAATCCAAGCATGCTTATATATATATATCAAACATTTTATTACATCTCATCAATAGTGCAATGTTACTATGGCCTATGACTGCTGGATCCCTTAGGATGTGGTGTCCACACCCATTGAGATATGCTAGTGTGTGATCATGATCTACTCATACTAGACATCTCCTGCATAGTCTGTAGTGCTCCATGTAACACCCTCACATATTAGTGCCTCCACACACTATCATTTTGTGTGGTCTCTATCAATATGGATTCTGACATTCTTTCTCTGCAACCATTTGATCTCTGACTGTAAGATAGCCTCTCTCTCAAATCATCGAGCTACTCGAGCCTCCTCCGACTCTACTGCTAGTGTTGATACCTAATCCTCAGCCTAATCAATATGTCTAGATATGCCATCATATGCTCCCTTGAGCCTCACATAAAGCTCAAATAGATCCATGCGCTCTACCATGAAAGGTAGAAGAATGTACTCTATGGTCATAGCCTCATATGTAGGAAGGGGAAACACTATCTTTGCAACCCCACATCATAAGAGATCCTTAGGATCTATCACGGGCCTTCACTAACTCATTTGACTACAAAATATGATGAAACTTTCTGATGAAAGATGTATAATTAGATGTATTGTTAGGTACCTGTGTATTCAATGTGAAATTTTCAATTTCTTAAAAATTTATGCCTAACATTCGTCAAAATTGCAACACTCCATGATTTTCATTGCTATTACAATATACACTTAAGTAAAGTAAACCATCCCCTTCCATCAATACGTGGGTCACAATATGGTTAGCCTCCTTAATTTGTGGGCCAACGGGTATATGGTTAGTGTTCATCGGAGTTCCAACGAATGTTTTTTAATAAATAAAAGTGAGTTCAAAAATTTATCTATACTTGCAACAGTGTTTTGCTATACTTACAAATTTGCTATACTTGTGACAATTTGTGGAGGTTATAGGCCAAATTATTTTGGTGAAAAATATCAAAATTATTAGAGTATGAGTTTGATATTTTTTGAAGATCTAAATATTCAAGCTCTTGGTAAAGAAAAATCATGTCAAATAATATTAGTGCAGAAAAAATGAAGAGATACTTGCTAGATTGTGGGATAGATTGAAAAGAAAGGGTGATGGGAAATGTTATTGTCCTTGCAATAATTGCAAGGGCTTAAATACGAGAAGACTTTTAATCACAAAAAATGAGAAACATTGTAGAAAACATGGTTAGATTGAAAGGGGGCATGATTATCGTCCATTGGTAAGTTGTTCATTATATGTCTTTATATTGATTGAATTTGTAAATGTTTATATCATTTTAACATTTTTTATATATATAAAAAATCACTTGATCATGATCATGGTTTATTTGTGATCATTATTATAAAGGTGGGGTGCCCTAGGGCACATCATACGGATTATCACAGCTCGGAGAATGTGGTTTTGCAAGCAGAGGGACATGAAGCTATGAATATGGAAGATGAAGTTAATGATCCTATGGAAAAAGATGATCATGTTATAGAAAACACAATTGAAGATGATGGGACAAATACATTGATCCATGACACATTTAGTGGCACATCTGATCATGTGATCGAGATGACTTTGATGATGTTGATGATTTACCTATACTTGAGAAGGCATATGATCCCCTTTATGAAGACTCCCAAACAACTCTTCTCTCTACTATATTGTTGCTGGTGAACTTGAAGGTTATGAATGGTTTATCCAACATAAAAATCTCATGGATTTTAAGGTATGTCATATATGTCATCTTTTTTCATCTATTTTTGTTGTTAATTAGTTCGTCACTAGTAAATAAAGGATGAAATATGTACCATTAAATTTTTTTATATTAAAAAATTATTTTTTTGTTGTAGATTGATAGGTGAATTTTTGTTACCACCATCAAATATTTTACCTCGGTCATATCAAGATTTATCTGCCATTATGAAAGATATTGGAATGGAGTATCAAGCAATAAATGCATGTCCCAATGATCATGTTATATATCATAAACAATGTGAATTTGCAATAGAATTCTTGGAATGTCATATCAGTAGATGTTGAGCAGATCAACTAACAAAAAAGGTGCCTCACAAGGTTCTTCGTTATATTCCCATTACTCCACGTATGCAACGATTATTTAGGTGTGAAAGATTAGCATAATTTATGGATTACCATGCATGGAATAGAACTGGAGATGACACTCTTCAAATTCTTGCGAATGGTTTTGCATTTAGGGACATGGAGAAAAAATGGCATAATTTTAAAAAAGAACCTCGTAATCTCATGCTTTCATTGGTAGCCGACGGTGTCAATCCATTTGGAGAGCTGAGATCTATTTACTTGGTATGGCTCATTTTTGTTATCAACAATAACATTCCTCCATGGATGTCAATAAAGAGGGAGCACATAATGTTGGCAATGATTTTTCTAGGTATTTTTTTACATTAATTTTCTTTAACGTAGTAGCATCTCATTTGTCTTATTTGTTGGATAATGACTTGTATTTTTTTCATTTAATAGTCATGTACATTAATTTATACATATTGCAGTAAAATGGTTATAATAATTATATAATGTTTATGTTCATTCAACTAGGTAAGTACCAAGTTAAAGATATGAATGTATATATCAAGCCTCTTATCGACAAGTTACTAAAGTTATGGAATGGCATCACTATGTATGATGTATCTAGACCAATAGGACAAAGACAATTTCAATTCCATGCAATGCTTGTATGGAAAATTCATGATGCCCTAGGCTAACACATTTTTTTGGTATGTTACAACATTCAACTACACTTTAAAGATATTTAATTTTATGAAGTAGATATCATGCATGTTTTTTAAATAATCTATTCATTATATATAATTGTAAAAATTGACATATTTAATCCAATTATATATGATCTTGCAAGTCTTCAAAAAAACGAAAAAATTGCATGTCTAGTTTGTGGTCCAAAGATGAAATCTCATCATTCAACAAGTTTAGGAAAGCAAGTGTTTGATGAGTATAGGCACTTCCTCAACATAAACCATAAGGATCAAACTACTAAAAAACATCTTTTCAATGGGAAAGAAGAGATTACATCAAAACCACGAAGGACACCTCACCTATGGAAATTGGAATATAATAGAATTAATCGTCAAGGTTATATATCCGATAATTTTTGTTATCTATCATATATGAGGGTATGTGCAGGATCATCATGGAAAAAATAGGCCCTTAAGTGGCAAAAAATTCAGAAAAATCAGAGTTAGGCAACTTGACGTAAACATTTGACTAAGTTATCTATATTATTTCAAAAATATGTAAAAATACAATCTATAGCAAATTTAATTTAGTTTCTAAACTACTAGGTTTGTTTAAAAAGAAAAAGAATCTATTTGGTGAAAATTTGAAATTTCAATGTTGTAGTACTTAAATTTTAGGGAAAAAATAAGAAGTAGGTGTCTGTCTGACCACTCTAACCACAATAAAATGATAATAATTTTTTTATATGATTTTAGATATAAGTATAGGACTCGTGTCCCGATGTGATGCATATTTTTTTGTAATTTTTTCCCAAGTAAATAATTAATTATTAATTTTTATTACAACTTTTGAAAATATAAAAACTCATATGCCTAACCACCTTAACTTGGTCAAAACTTCATGAAATTCAAATTTTATTTTTTTAATCCTATAGTATGTGAAGCATAGAATGTGAAACATGTTTTGGATTCAAAAATGTGATACAGTTTGAAAGCTATAGATGTTTTTCAATCAACCTATCAATTAGGACTTTAGTCATAATTTGAATAGAAAATGAATAATAATTACTTATTAAATTCAAAGTAAAGCATAATTTATATTGGTGGAAAGCTAAGAATCTCCTTTAAAAACCCTTTTTATTTCATCAATTTTGGGTAAAACAAATGTCGTCAGCCACATAGCCATCATATTGCCACTTTTTGGCCCATCATGATCCTGCACATACCCATGATATGTTTGGAAATTTTTTATATTTTTTTATTGTGTTTTATTTACTCGTGTTGTAATTAACAATGATTGTCATTGTTAATTTTTTTAACTTATATGCTTCATGAAGGTCATGAAGACATTAATGGTTGGCTTCCATAGGGACTGAAAAGTTATCCTATACAATTTAGTAGGTTTCCCTACTATGAGTAGCTACAAATTGTGCATTTGTTTGATACAATGCATATTAGAAAGAATATAACAGAAATGTTATGGAAAATATTGGATGGAGAGCATGACAAAAAAAAATTGTCAAAATTTGTAGTGACATTTAGGAAGCCAATCATGAAATGAAAAATTTCATTCAATTAAATAGCGATTGAGACCAAATTAATATAAGCGCCCTTCCTTGGTTATTAACGGACCAGTAAAGCAATGCTATAAAAGAAGTCATATGAAAAATTTGATTTCCCACAGGATTTTCTACGAACATAAACAATATCATAACAAAGAAAGGTGAATTTGGGTTAGGGATGAAAACACATGATTGAAATACCTTCATTAAGGTAATTATTTTGGTATATTTTATATAATTTTGTATATTGCATGCATTTTTCAGTGTATTATTTTTACTAGTTTTGGAAAAATAATGAAAAGATCATTTTATAATTGTTGCAGTACATTCTACCTCTATCTCTCCCAGACAACTTTGACAACAATGTCAAGAAAGTTATATATGATCTTGAAAAATACATGAGGTAAGTAGCGATATTTGTTCAATTTGTTGTATAGATCTTATATTTTCCATTTTTTTACTTTTATGTAATATATTGTATATTTTTGTTAAATCTATTTAATATATTTGCGCCTTGAATCACTTGTAGATGGTTGTCATCTAAAGAAATCCATAGAGAAGATATAAATTATTGGAGGAGAAAAATTCCTCATCTAATGTGTGAAATGCAAAAGTGTCTACCTTTGACATTTTTCAATGCACATGAACACTACCTCATACACCAAGTTGAGGAGATTGAATTGTGTGGACCTGTACACACAAGGTTAATGTGGATGTTGAGAGGCACTTGAAATTTTTGAAGGCTTTGGTAAGACAAAGAGAACATATTGAGGGTTCTATGGTGGAGGAATATATGGTATACCAGACCATGGTGTACATTACTGAATATCATCCTAAGTTTCTAGCAAAGATCCATGTAGATCGCATTTGGGATCCCAACTCCATTAAAAAATTTAAAGAGGAGTACCTGATCGGGAAAGGTAGATTGAAGAAAGTGAGAGGTAATTGTGTGATCAATTTTTAAGTGTATCAAATAAATGTAGATTCAAAATTAAATCAAAACACACTAATAAGACATTATACTGAAGAAAAATAATTAAAAGATAAACAAACTCTTAAAACAACAGTTTCTTCAATGACATCTCATTGTCCTCTATCTCCAGTGTTTTTGTCGATTCCAACTTGCTCTCAGATCATGTGCTAGGCTTAACAAAAATTCTTCCTAGAGAACAAGATTAAAGATGAATGCATGCTATGCTAAGATATTTTAACGCCCCGCCGTCGAAAGGACAAAAACACAATAATTGCAGCACAATGCGTGTGTGTGTACCAATGCTTGGATCATAGGGATATTTTAGAGTTTTCGAAAGCTTCTGATTGGTTGATGTGATCAATGGTTGAAATCAAGTTTTCAAGTGAATGGTGAGATATTCTAGAATTGAGAAAAATAAAGGTAAGTAAAATTAAATGTTTCCACCCACAAATGATTTCATCAAAAAAAGGCAACTTGCCATTTGTCATCATTTATTATGATCATTTTGTAGTTGAGGATAAATTCCACAATTAAATAAATAAACCATTTAATTACATGTGGTCCAATAATTTAGAAGTTTCCATAATGAAAAATTAATATTAATTATGTGTGAAAGATGACAGAAAAACATGAATTAAATATATAAATACTTAATTAATATAAGTGAAGAAAGTTTCTAACAAATATTTTAGAATATTTAATTATACGAAGCAAGAAAGTTTCTAATAAATATTTTAGAATATTTAATTATATGAAGAGTGAAAGTTTCTAATTAAATATTTAGAATATTTAATTATATGAAGAGAAGAAAGTGTTTAATTAAATATCAAAATTTAATTAAATGTGAAAAGGAATTTAGAGGAATATCATTTGAATTTAAAATTCAAACTTATGATAATTAATATAAATAAATTATAAAATCTATTCAATTAATAAAGGAATAGGAAATGGTAAAAAAAATAAACAATTTAATTAAAAACGATATAAATAGATAATAAATTATTTATATGTAATATTTAGAAGTTATTAAATAATTCAATTTAATTAAAAACAAGCTTGATTAGACATGTACAAATTTTTAGAAATGTTACAAAATTTTTCCCCTCTTTGAAGTGACAGTGAAACACATTGCTATCAAATAATTCATGATTCGATCTGCCTTCTCAATCCCCTTTGTTGGTAGCACTCAAAGGCAATGAGGCATCAAATGTTTTTAATGTGATTCTACCCACCCCCTAGTTAATTATTTAAATTATCACTTATTAATTTCACTCTAACGAGGGCTATCCTGGCGCCCCTTTGTGCGCCGACCACCCACTTAGAGCCACTCTCACTCCAGGCACTCAAAACATAAAAACCAAATCCAAGGGTTGTACACCATAACAAGTACATTAGATCACAACAGAGAATCATGCAAGGCATTACCCATCTTGCCATAAATACATAATCAAAATCTCAACGATTCATGTACAACCCTTTCAAAACATGAACCAGAACACTTGCCACAACAAGGCACATAAAAGGAGGAACATTAACCAATAGTAAAATAAACCTCTGAAAGATTCTCATAAAGTTACACTAGGGTTTCCCATCAAAGAACTGACAGCAATAATTGCAAGACCTCAAAGAACTATTTCCAAAATAAATATAATGAGAAAATACACCAAAATAAGATCAACAACTCCACTCAACAACACCAACAACTTCGATACGAACTAAATCGAGAATCCAAGGGAAACCTCTATTTTCTCCTCTCGGAATACCCATAATTCAAAGAACTTTTCAATTTGACTCATCAAGTAGAACCATCAATCATGACAAAGTTAACATTAACCAATTTACCACTTAGGTAAAGAACAAAAGAACACATACTGGTTCCCAACGAATAGCAACATAAATAAAATGAGAGAAAAACTCCAACTCAAAAATCAACTCAGGAAAAGTCACATTGAAAGAATCCATAAAACCACACATTCTAATAATATATCCATTCATTCAATAAGAAGTAACTTGAAACATTTTAAAAAGAACATTAGTTTAAAGATCAATCATTTCCAACATTTAAGGATAGCACAATATTACGAAGTGAAAATAAAATCTAATGGTTTAAGCCATAAGACACTATTCACAAGTATACTCTTCCAAACACAAATTAAAACAATCATGAACAATAATACGGGTTCCCATTCTACAACATAATTACATACAAGGACCATTAAACACATCAACCTTGAAGAACACTATCATAAAACACTTACAATGAACAGGCCATCGAGACATCTCCATAAATATCCCACAAATCACACCCATCTTAAAACAATTACATAACACTTAAACCAATAATCAAAACACCTTGTTTAAAACAACAATCACTCACACCTTATAACCATAAAGACATTCCTTTAATTTAGGCATTATTTCAACGTTCTTACTTTAAGGTATCCACTTAATTTAATTAAAAGAATATTTACTACAAATTATATTTAAAATAACTATATCGTTTATAAGATAACCAACTCCATCGACTGTTTAATATGAATCCTAATTATAACTTTAAAATGTAATACTAAGATGACAATTCTATAAATTACAACTTTATTATAATCCTAAGGTGACGATACTAATAAATTATTTCACATAGTAGTTTGATAAATAATTATTATTCACAGACTCATTAGATAACAAAAAAGGTAAAAACATTTAACATTTAATCAGTATCATTTAAATTAATTAACCTATGAACCTGGGATTTATCCTCACTTAAAAATAACTTTATCATTTAACCTTCAAGTAAAAGAAAACTATGTAAATGTAGAATCACTTATCTCCTTTAGTGAACCCTAAAACTTAATTAACCATATAAACCGATTTACTTTAACTAAATACACAGTTCATTTATCTACAACAAAATTAAATACCTATTTCAATAATGTTTATTCGGTTAAAATCCTTTGTTAAATAATATTTTACTAAACAACCTAGCGAAATAACCATTTTCACTTTAATTATTTACCCAATTCTTTTATTTTCTAAAGCGAAGTCAATACTTCATTTACAAATCAACTATCTAACTAAAATTCTTTATCACCTTTTATTACTTCACTTACCATAAAATTACACTTTTACTTAACTCACTATCTTACCGAACATTCTAACACTCGATTCATATTTTACTTACGAAGAGCAAGCACATACAAAACTCTACTTTTCACTATTTCTAATTTAACTATTCCACTTGGAACTAACCAAAGTAATAATAAACTAATCTACCAATGTTACACAATAAGTTCACATAGGCAAAATGTATTCTTTCATTAAAACCCTATATATATGCATTAATATTTTTCTTTTAAACTTAATTTACTTCAATTCACTTATTTAACTAAATCTCTATAAAAATAAGTAATTATTTATTTCAAATTAAAGAGGAAGATATTTATTATTCCAAAGTTACCCAAATAAATACTAACTATTAACAATACAAGAATCTATGTGTCCCTTACATAATTAATACCCAATCTATATATTAATATTTATATACTTATACTTGAAAGAGAAATTATAAATCAGTCTAAAACAATGCAATTACTCTTCCCTTTCATTTATCTTTAATTATCTCTAATTTCGTTTATAAGAATAAAGTGAACTATAACTTAATTCTGTAGCACAACCGAATATTTTCTCAGCCAAAAGTTATCCAACAGAAAGTAAAATAAACCAGCTGAAACAAACTAGGGAAGTGGAGTTTATATATCAAATACAAAAAAATATATGAATCTAAAATTCTATAAAAATAACGAAAAATGTATTTCTATATATCCACACAAAGTATTATAATTCATATTTAACAAATATAATAAGAAATAAAAATAGATCTATAGATAATAAAAATATTCAAATTCAGTGTTATTATTTTCTGTCAATCATCTTAAAAAAAAACAAAACGAGACCTAATTCATGCACCAACAGCTTAGAAAGATAACAGCAGAAAATAGAAAATAACAGCAGCAAATTATTACAGCTTCGAAAAGTTACAGCTGGGATGGGTTGCCAATGGTTCAGGGAGACTATTTAATCCTGTACAACGCCTCAACTCTAAATGCTGAAACTGCGGTAGGCTGCCAAGTATACTAGAAAGTGAATATTGAAATTTGGAAATATCGCCATCTACTTGCATTATTATTAAATCACAAATGTTATCCGCAAGACTAAGGGTGAAAGAAAGGTGAGGTGCAAATACGTGACTTATGAGAATTTCCTGCAGAGTCTACCCATTTTTTTTTTATCAGCTTGCATTAATATTAAATTTATTAAAACAATAAATCTTTATAGATTAAAATTAGATTAATCTTGTTAAATTAATTTTATTTTCTTTATATCACCACTTAACTATGACTCTCAATGGATGGTAATTATTATCATTATTATTCAAATTTTATTTAAATTTATTTTATTTTATTTTCTTCTGTTTTGACATCAATTTCGGTAAACATAAATTTACGTTGATTTTATTAACTGTTCTACTCGGTGAAAGAAAAGGCCATGACATCCCTAAACAAGGGTTTCTTCAACAATTACATGCCCTAAGATAAATCAATTACACTAAATAAAACATAAACATACAACAATCCAAATAATTGCATAACATATACCTAATATATTTACAAGCCATATACTTCTAAAAACCGAAACGTGACTGCATCTTACCAAATGACTATAATTTCTTCCAAGAATCTGAAAAAGTGCATCAAAATTGTAGCGGAAAGAACATGGTTATAAAAGGACATACAATTTATTGAGGTTGAAGGATGGATCAGCCATAATAGAAGCAGTTACGCCTAAAACTTTTGCTGCATCTTCAAACCCTTGGTCAGTGCAGAAGCGAACAAACAGCATAATGACATTCGAATAAGAAAGTGCTCTCCAATTGGTTGATAGAGAGAACTCTCCCTAAATTTTTCTTGCCTCCTCTTAAAGAAAATACCAAATTCTCCGTTCAACCGCCCTAACTCCTCTTTCTCCTCCGTAAAAGATTTTCAAAAATAACTATTTTTTTTTTTTATTTACCCACTTTAATTTATCATTACTTTATGTATTTATTTATTGAATTTCAACCAACAGCTTCTTTTGTTTTAAATTACTTCCACTTAACTCTAAATTTTAACTAAAACAAATTTTCATAAATAATTAACTTTTAATTAAAATATAATTCAATAAATATTTTTACCTTAATTTATTTAATTTTAAATACAATTTTAATATTTATTCCTCTCTAATATTATCTTACTTTTAGATTTATTAATTGAATTTAATCATTAAATGATAATTACTTTTCCTCATCAAATTCGATTACTTTCAATAACCAACTCCCAAGATAATTAAATTAACGTTTATTATTGAATCTAATTATTTATTTAATTCCCAATAAAACAAGTAACCTTATAATTAAATTAACTTAATTAATCAACTCCAAGCGTATTATTAGTGTTATCTCATAATCTTAAAATTAAATTAAATAATAAAATCACCACATCATCCTGACATTACTAACAACAACTTACTTAACATCAACGATGACCAAAACGGAGGGCACTACATATATGATTAACATGCTTAAACTAAACATGATTTCTAGAATGTAAAATTATGAAATTATGAATACTAAAGCTAATAATAATAATGCTAAAATGCTAATCGCCTGTCTCTAATGCGTGTGTGTGTAACCAATGCTTGGATTCATAGGGGTATTTATAGAGTTTTCGAAAGCTTCTGATTGACTGATGTGATCAATGGTTGAAATCAAGTTTGTCAAGTGAACGGTGAGAGATTCTAGAAGTTGAGGAAAAGATGGAAGGTTGGGAGAATAATGGAAGATGTTTCCTTCCCACAAAACCTTTCACTCAAAAATAGAGGCAACTTGCCATTTGTCATCTTTAGTTATGAGTTGGTTTTGTAGTTGAGGATAAATTCCACAATTAAATAAATAAATTTATTTAATTACATGTGGTCCAATGAATTTAGAAGTTTCCATAATGAAATAATTAATATTTAATTATGTGTGAGAAGATGACAGAAAAACATTTAATTAAATATATAAAATACTTAATTAAATATTAAGTGAAGAAAGTTTCTAATTAAATATTTTAGAATATTTAATTATACGAAGCAAAGAAAGTTTCTAATTAAATATTTTAGAATATTTAATTATATGAAGAGGAAAGTTTCTAATTAAATATTTAGAATATTTAATTATATGAAGAGAAGAAAGTGTTTAATTAAATATTCAGAATATTTAATTAAATGTGGAAAAGGAATTTAGAGGAATATCATTTGAATTTAAAATTCAAACTTATGATAATTAATATAAATAAATTATAAAATCTATTTAATTAATTAAGAGGAATATGGAAGATGGTAATAATTAAATAAACTTATTTATTTAATTAAAGTAGAAGAATTAGAAAGTGAACGATATAAATAGATAATTAAATTTATTTATATGTAGATGACTTTAGAAGATTAATTAAATAATTCATATTTAATTAATTAACAAACTTGATTAACTGTGACCATTTTTAGATGTATACATTTTTCCCCTCTTTGAAGTGATGTGTGAAACACATTGCTTCAAATAAAATATTCCTTCCTTTGAAATTTATTGTGTTTGATTTTTCCGCTGGTTGGCAAAATTTTAATTGATATGCCCCTGATTAAAAAAAATGTGTTTGATATGAATTTTGATTTGAATATGATATGTTTCTGATTGAAAAAAATGCAGATAATATTGATGATGCCCCCTCAAGAGGTAAATCATTGATGCTGAGAAAAATGTTGAGTTGATGATGAAATTCAGATAATGAGAGGGATGCAGTGATTTAGCTCTCAATAATTGATTAAAAGATGCCCCAGTCAAACTACAAGCCAATATGGATTGATGATGATGATGGTAGTGTTGATGAGGGAAGGATACATCCCAATGATGATGATGATGAGAGTGTTGTTGATGAGGGAAGGATATATCCCTCAACAACACAAGGATAGGGAAGGATACATCCTGATGATGATGATGATGATGATGAGAGTGTTGTTGATGAGGGAAGGATACATCTCGATGATGATGATGATGATGATGAAAGTGTTGTTGATGAGGGAAGGATACATCTTGAAACAACACAAGAATATAGAAGGATACATCTCGATGATGATGATAATGGTCAAGGCTTGCAGTAAGGCTAGGAACAAGATCAAAGGTATGATTAAATGATTTGTGCTAGATTGAATGGATTGATTAGATGCGATTGGAAGAAAGGATTGGATGAATTGATTGAGATGAGATTGGAAGAAATGATTGGATTGATTGATTGAGATAATGTAGATGAGATGTGATGGATATGATAATGCTCATGGAAAAACTAATATGAATGTTATCTATATTAACCATGCAAATTTTAACTATGCAAAATGAACTACACACCGTTGTCATTCTGTGAGCAAACTTTATGCTTATTTATCATCATTGATCCTTTTGATATGTTGAAAGTTAGTACAAGAATCGATGGTATAATGTAGACCATGATGACCTGAGTACAACTTCCATAGAACTTTCGTTGAGATTTGATAGTGCAAGATAACATAAGCATCTAGGTATAATGAGACTGAGATGACCTAAGGATCTCTTGCATAAACAAGCAAAGATTAATCATTTTCATATGCAAATTTGAAATTTCATCAATAATACTTTGTAGAGCATGTCCCGTGACAATTTGCACAGTAATATTGATTAACTCACAGGGAGCAGACAAAGAAAATATCATTCTCCTTCCTAGCCCCTCTAGTTTCAGACATCATCGAGGTACACTAGAGAAATGATAACAACAATCAAGATAAAACAATTGAACATAAGTGTTAAAGTGATCAAACCATGATTTAGAAGAAATCATCCAATGAGAGTTGATTTGTTTTGTTTATGATGTTGGTTTGGATGGTTGGTTGTTTGATTGATTGTGATTGATGTTCAACTTGATGTTTAAGATGATTGATGTTTTCACTAGGTTGTCTTAATGTTGCTTGTCTATTTATTTAAGCTCAAAACAAGTTTCCCCAAATGAGTTTAGGTTTTTTCCCCCAATCTAAGATGAGACAATGACCATTTTTTTGATGAAAGTATATGATTTATTGAATTTGTTTTTGGATTTTGGAAATATTTTGATTTTTTTGGATTTTTATGTTTTCTGATTTTTTTTGGATTTTGATATTTTTTGATTTTGATGTTGTTTTGATATTTTTTTGGATTTTGATGTTGTTTTTATTTTTTTTGTATTTTGATGTTGTTTTGATTTTTTTGGATTTTGGTGTTTTCTAATTTTTTTGGATTTTTCAATGACATTTAAGATGGACTGGGATGACCAATTAAAGAAATAAGATGCCCCACAATATAAGAGAAGATGTATGATGAAGGATATGGTATGGAATATTTTGATGAAGTGAATAGGATAAGATGCATGATTTTCAAGAATATCCTTAACCTTGTCAAGATCAAAGGTGAAAATGAGGATAATGACCATGAATGATATGAGGAAAATGGAAGATAGTATATGGATAGGGAGATGGATATGAAAGATAATATTTTCATGATAGGGGGATGGAGGAAGGGTTTAAGAATCAAGTGTCATGACTAATATCCCTTGAATATGTGCTCTAATAGACCATGGGAATGGGAATTAGACTTATAAGTGTTGGCATGATAGTAGAAGCTAAGGCCTTATTCAAAGCTTTGAATTAGAGGAGAATGGGGATTGGATGTTGGATAATGGATAGGAGGTTGGAAGGCTTAGTGATAGATAGATGGAAAGGATGGAAAGATTAACATTGGCACACACCTTGAAGGGTGATGGAGTGATGGGGGAAAAGTGGATTTGGAAGGTGATATGTTTTTAGATGGGAGATGGGGAGAAGCTTTCAGATTAGCAAATTTGGATGCCAATTTTAATTTTATTGCTTCTATGAGACTTTTAGGAATCCACATGACTTTTGATTTTTATATTTGCTTTATGGGCCTTTGTGTCCTTTGATATTTTTCTCTTTGATTTATGGACCTTTGTGGTCTTTGAAAAATTTCTTTTGAATTGATGGGCCTTTGTGGCCTTTTGAATTTTTCTTTTGCTTTGATGGGACTTTGTGGCCTTTCAAAATTTTCTTTTGATTTTTGGATCAAACTTTCTTTTATTTTTGCATGACTCTTTGAGGAGACATGCTGATCCTTTGATACATGTGGATTTTTATATTGAAACTTTTGACATTTGGCACCCAAATTGCTTCCAAAAGTAATGGGAGGAGCATATTGAGATGACCGATATGGAGGTATGATGGATGAGTTAATGTAGGAATAATTTTGAAAGTGGATCAAGGATGTGTGCCTTTGTTGTTCTTGAAGAATAGGAGATTGAGAAATATGGGACCCTAATATGGATGGAAGGGTTGATGAGCTAGGGTTGGGATGATAAGGACCAAGGATAGATGGAAGGTTTGATGAACTAGGATAAGGACCTAGGATAGATGGATATTTTGATGGGCTAGGATAAGGACCTAGGATGGATGGATAGTTTGATGGACTAGGATAAGGACCTAGGATGGATGGAGAGTTTGATGGAGAGTTTTGAAATGAATCATTGGATGTAGAAGATATGATAGAAGAAGGTGATTGAATGGAATCGTTATCTTGGGTGAAAGAATCATGAGGTTCATTTTGAATTATGGAGGATGAAGATAAATGCATGACATGACAGGATTGGTCAATTTTATTTGATGGCTTAGATTTGGGCTTCTCATTTAACCTTTGAAAAAATTCAAAAGCATTGAATTTGGAAGATGTTGTTTTGGAGAAGAGGTTACATTCGTATTTCCATCAAAGGACTTCTTAGTTGCACCCCCTTGTATTTCCTTGATTTTCCCCATAACAACGGTTTCCTCAATGACGTCCCATTGTCCTCTATCTCCAAGGATCTATTTTAAGTTGCTGGCTCTTAGTTGTTGTAAGCACCAACTTGGCAGAATGACAACTTAGAGAATGATATTATGCAACATGCATGTCTATTGCTAAATGATGTGATATGATTAAACTAAGATATGAAACTATGATAAATAAATCTAAAACAACTTGTGCAAGAATATTCTATCATGATTATTATGCTAAATGATGAGGCTAAAATACCGTGCTAAGCTCTAGAAAACAAGATGGTTAAATGCTAGATAGAATGCAACTATAGCAATCGTATTAATTTCACCGAATCTAGGATCATTTCAACTCACAAGAGGGTTGTATTTATAGATTTTTGGAGGCAATAATCTAGTTGGAAAAGATTGATGGTTGAAATCAAGCCTATCAAGATGAACGGTGAGAGATTCTGGAAGTTGAGGAAAAGATGGAAGGTTGAGAGAATAATGGAAGGTGTTTCCTTCCCACAAAACCTTTCACTGAAAAATAGAGGCAACTTGCCGTTTGTCATCTTTAGTTATGAGTTGGTTTTTTAGTTGAAGATAAATCCCACAATTAAATAAATAAATATATTTAATTACATGTGAATGAATTTAGAAGTTTCCATAATTAAATAATTAATATTTAATTATGTATGAGAAGATGATAGAAAAGCGTTTAATTAAATATATACAATACTTAATTAAATATGAAGTGAAGAAAGTTTCTAATTAAATATTTTAGAATATTTAATTATACGAAGAGAAGAAAATTTCTAATTAAATATTTTAGAATATTTAATTATATGAAGAGAAGAAAGTGTTTAATTAAATGCTCAGAATATTTAATTAAATGCAGAAAAGGAATTTAGAGGAATATCATTTGAATTTAAAATTCAAACTTATGATAATTAATATAAATAAATTATAAAATCTATTTAATTAATTAAGAAGAATTTGGAAGATGGTGATAATGAAATAAACTTATTTATTTAATTAAATTAGAAGAATTAGAAAGTGAATGATATAAATAAATAATTAAATTTATTTATATGTAGATAACTTTAGAAGATTAATTAAATAATTCATATTTAATTAATTAACAAGCTTGATTAATTGTGACCATTTTTAGATGTATACAATAATTTTAAGATGGTCATGGAGATTAATTAGAATACATTTTACATTTCCTTCAATTGCTTGAAAAGAAACAACAGAGAACCAGTCCAAATGAAAGAGTCTTCCACACACAAATAGAAAAGAACTGGTATTGTATTACTCCACACAATAAGTCTTTCACTACTGAAAAGTATTAATCTTAAAAAGTGTTGATGATCAAATATTATAATTTAAATTTCATATATATAAGAAGAAGACCCAACAAAGGTGTCTCTTTGGATTATCTTTTGGTGTGACATGGAGCATTGGAAGAACCTTTCGAACTTACACTGATAACTTCTTGTTTTGTCGATATGTTTCTCTATGCCTGATCAGTGAGACATGATGAACTTCTTATAGATGGTAATTCACCGGTAAGACATAATTGCTCGGTATGACTTGTTGGCTTCACTCCGATGATGCTTGTCTTGCAAATGAGTAGTTTCCTTTGTATCATCGATATGAGAGGATAAATGTATCGCCAATATATTTCATCGGTGAAACTCATAAGCTCATTTTGAATGATAGATCTCACACCAATATCATTTGTCTTGATGATGATCCCTTGCGTCGGTGAAACCATGAGCTGTTTCCACCCGATATGTATTCACCTAGGCACTTTGATCAATATGACGACTTGGATTTCCTGCCGATATGTTGAAAACACCATCAATGGAATGCAACGGCTTAGGAATCAGGGAGAAATGCACCAACTCTTGTTGATATGGATTAAAAAATTTTATTTAGAGGGATTTTTTGGAGATCAAATTTGATTGTGACCACATGCAATTACATCAAGATTTGGTTTTCTATGAGGGATTTATGAATGTAGAATTTTCAAAATTTTACAGTTCCAACATAGCCTTTGCTTTTTTTTCTCTAACTCCTTCATGAAATTTTCTATAACTTCCTCTGCTTCTTTGTCTTCTTTGTTCTTAAAAAAATATTCCCCCAATATAGGAACATGGGTGTATCCACTAAGGTTTTTCTTTTTCTTACAATAGTTTATGTACCCTTCAGGGTCATAATTCATTCTTTGTGCATACTCCTTTAATTTGAATTCATCCAACAACAAAAGATAATAAGATAATTGGTAGTGGGATGTTAGGTTTTTAGGTACATCAATTATAAATTGAGGTCGCATACCATGGCAATTAACTAATTATATGCCATTTGTGAATTTCAATTTTTTTTGATACAGTTGGTCAAGAGTGGGATGCACTATATTTGTACATTGCAAACAATCTTGATTGGATGATGGTATGGATTGAACAATGTCAAAAATCTAGTCGCACATTAACATGGGAAGGTGTGGCTTCATTGGTTAAAGAAGCTCATCGTAATGGAGATTCTAATGTTACACCAAGGGAAATCGATTTAGCATATGGTTTAAGAGATAAACAAGTACACATAAATATATTAATCACCCATATTAAATTATTTTCAATTATATTGATGTATATATATATGTTGAGTTTTTTTCTTTGCATACATTTGACCAAGAATAAATATGTTTATCAACTAACGATACAATAATTTCTACATGTTTGACATATTGCAGGTGAAATACCACAAGGCTATGTGGTGCAATGGTCATAAATTTCAAATCAAAAAGTTGGATGACATGAAGAAAACTTGTGATTCTAGGATAACTACAGTCTTTCGGGTGACTAATGTTTCATCTAGAAGTGACATACATGTAGAAGTCTCAAAAAATTGATACTATGGGATTTTGGATGATATACTTGAGTGTGACTTTAAGTCCCTCAAATTACTTCTATTTGTCATCCAATGGTACAGGCTAAGATTGAATGAAAATGATCTTGAAAGAACTATTATTGAACATGATAATGGATTTACCATGGTTAATACAAGGTCAATCGAGTGAGCTAGAAATGAGCCCTATGTTCTTCCAAGCCAATGTGAGCAGGTATTTTACTCAGAGGTTCCAGGTAAACTAGGTTGGTCATTTTTTGTTAGACATGATCCAAGAGGAAGGCCGGTAAAGTATAATGTGGTGGAAGAAGAAGATATCGAAGAACTAGAAGATGATGTAGATGATGATCAGGATCAATAGTTAGTTGATGATGTGCCTGACGAAGATGTCGAAGAAGAGGAACTAGATCATGATGATGTAGGAGTTAATGTTAGTGAAGATGATATCCGTGTGGATGATGAAATTATCAAAAATGATATCAATGATGATGATGATGATGATATGACCAATCCTTACAATGTCAAATATGGATTGGATGATATAGATAAAGAGTTGGATGGAGAAGAAGATCAATGACATTGAAATGTATGAGTTATGCAATTATATTATCTATTTGATATTGATTTCTTGATAGAATTATATTTGACTTATATGGTTACATAATTAATTCATGATGTTTTAAATTTTTATGCCATTACATAATTAATTCATGATGTACTTTTTAATTTTATTAATTCATGATGTTACAACTATTGTAGCTCTCCTAGAAATTTCCATATGATCAAATGCTAATTACTCTATGACTATTTATGATTAGATATTATTTGATCATATCTTTGGTTATTTCATTCCCAAAAATTAGCGTTTCCTCATGTTGACCCCACATAGTGACATGTGAGTGGGGCCAATGTTGATTTTTTTTCAATTTGTGCTTGTATGGAGTGAAACTTGAGGGTATGTATAGGATCACCATGGAAAAAATAGGCCCTTAAGTGGAAAAAAATTTAGAAAAATCAGAGTTAGGCAACTTGATGTAAAAATTTGAATAAGTTATCTATATTATTTCAAAAATATGTAAGAATAGAATTTGTAGCAAATTGAATTTAGTTTCTAAACTACTAGGTTTTTTTTTTTTAAATCCTATTTGGTGAAAATTTGAAATTTCAATGCAGTAGTACTTAAATTTCAGGGAAAAAATAAGAAGTAGGTGTCTGTCTGACCACCCTAACCACAATGAAATGATAGTATTTTTTTATAAGGTTTTAGATATAAGTAGAGGACTCATGTCCCAATGTGATGTATATTTTTTTGTAATTTTTTTCCATGTAAATAATTAATTATGATTTTTTTATTACAATTTTAAAAAATAAAAAAACTTGTCTATCTAACCACCTTAACTTGGTAAAAACTTCATGAAATTAATTTCTTATTTTTTTAATCCTATAGTATGTGAGGCATAGAATGTGACGCATGTTTCAGATTCAAAAAATGTGATACCGTTTGAAAGCTATAATTTTTTTCAATCAGCCTATCAATTAGGACTTTAGTTGGAATTAAATAGAAAATAAATAATAATTATTTATTAAATTCAAAGTAAAACATAATTTATATTGGTGGAAAGCTGAGAATCTCCTTTAAAAACCCTTTTCATTTCATCAATTTTGGGTAAAAAAAAAGTCGTCAGCCACATACCCTACAAAAACCCATCATATTGCCACTTTTTGGCCCATCATGATCTTGCACATACCCTTGACATGGTTAGCCTAGACACATGCGTTGAAAATATGGGAGGGTTTTGAGACTCAAACATGAGGTCATGCTATATAAAGGAATCTCGTCCTCTGTAATAATACAAGTTTCCTTATTCTTTGTCTCTTTCATATATTGTTCTTAGCATTTCTTTGGTTAATGGTCTCAAAAGATGAGGTTCTCTAAGCCTCACCTTGGATCTATTACACATCAATTTATGCATTTTCAGTAGCAATGAATGTTTAGATGATCTTTAAAAATCTCATTGAATATAAAGATGATAATAGGAAGCTAAAAAAATGAGTATATTTTGTTTATGGAACCTAAACCACAAGGTTGGTCACTCTAATGCTAAAACCAAGTCAAATTAACCCCTAAAACCTATTGGAAAAGTAAAAAAATTCCTTTCTTTCAAATTCACAAGAACATATAAACCTTTTTAAACCACACATGCATGTTATGAAAGTGTATGGTAATCCTACTTATAGCAGAAGTTCACATGATAAGCTAACCAATGGAACTATATTGGAGGATAAACCCACCTATGGAATTAATTTAAGAGATAAGGGATGCCTCTTAGTGTAATTTTGAGTCTTGGATTAATCCATAGTGCTAAAATTAGTTCTAGTGTTCTTCCCTTGGTATTATATTTATCTCTATAATTTCCCATACTTAACCATTTCATCATCCCTTTTCCCAAGCTATTTGTATCATAATATAAACTTGGTCCAATATCACATTATCCCCTTAGGTAATTATCCATTTCATCCAAGTTGAATTGAACCTTTTGTACCAATGCATCTATGTTTTCCTACCCTAATAGATCAAGACTTGACATCACCTTAACAATCTTCTTTATGTCATAACATATCTCCGAAGTGCCTTTGGCATGCTTTAGATGTGTCAATATTAACTAGATTGAATATATTACTTTTAAAGTCTCTTAACACATTCCATGAAAAGAAAATGACTCATTTGGATTAAGAAGTACTTTCCTAAACCATTCCTTCATATTCAACAATCCCCTCTCACACCCACATCATAATTCATATCCATGTTAGTTTTAATGAGTGTTTTAAACCAACAGTCAATGAATTAGAGGACAAAAGAAAAATAATTATGCAAAAGGATAAGAATCAAAGAGACTGAAAGAATCGATTCACTAGATATGCTGCCCATTACTGTAATAGACCAATGTAAAAAATAAGTCATAACAAGAATAGGACCATAAAAAACTAGGAAAATAAACCTTGTAGGCTACATTAATAAGACATTGATTGCAAGCATTTATTCCATGATGTTTAAATGAAAAAATATCAGATAGCTCAATCTTTAGTCAAGTAGTATTTCAATCATTGATTCTTATACATCCATCATGATTAAACATCACATATCATAAGGCTTTTTAACAATCACTAGGATTGTAGATAATATTCAATCATGTCATAGGAAATAAATCATCAAAAATTATAAAGAAAGAGAAAACCAACTATATAAGCTCAACAAGCTACCATACAAAAATTATATTTTGTAGAAAATAAAATAAACTATATGTTGACATAGAATATATATTTTGTATATAAACTATATGTTGACATAGCATTTATATAAACTATATATTTTGAATTTTGGCCCCATGCGCGTAGGAGCATGACATAGCATACTGCATCGAGACCCTAACTGGAGAGTTGCACTGAGAACCAATACATCCAACCTTGAGTGGAGAGTTGTGAGACTTCACTAGACAAGTGTTGCAAGGCCATTGAGTCGAGGAGGAAGACTAGGAACCATTTGGCAGGAGAAAATCCAAATCAAGAGGTGAGGGCACTCAGAAAGGGAAAATCGACCAAGGGACAATGACTATAAGTGATTTTTCCCCCACATTTAGAAATCTTGTTACAAGTATAGTGATTTAGACTTTGTTCCCATTGAGGTTTTGCATGCTATATTTTGGTTAATTCGAGCCAATTTCCCATTGAGAAACCCATCGCCATAGATTTCCTTGCCTTCACCAATTGACAAAGCCTACCCAAAGATAAAAAAAATGTCACATATCAACATGCCAATGGGAGATATACTCAAACCGTAGAGATTGGATACCAAGACTGTACATAACTTGGAGGCCGCATGATGTGCACATTTGTAGGTAGAAGTCTTCAAATGTGCATAGATCCATGCCTTCAAAATTTTTCCATCGAGAAAATCCATAGTAAGAAACAAACCATTGCCAATATGTGACAAAAAATGTGCTAGAAACTAGGCGTTTTTTTTATTGGTGATAAGTATTTTATTTTATTAAAAATGTGCCAAAAAGTCCACCAGCACCAATTTTTTTTCAAAAAACTACCACCCACCCTGAAATTTTCCAGCCCCATCCCCATAAGAAAATACAATGTTAAGCAGTTTTTACAGGCTTTGACTCAAAAAACTAACACAAAGACAAATTTTAAAACATTCTAACCACACCTACACTATCTTGTTCCTTGTTGATGGTTCTCCCTGCTCCCAAGTAATGATTTCCATTAATAGCTTCACTTTATTTCATGGACGCAACCCTCTCTCCACATGCAACTGTTCTCTAGCTATCTCCTTTAGGTTTGCAATTTTTGATTCCAAACCAGTTAGTTCCACACATATTTTCATCGCTTCCCAACCACGCCCTGCGTCGCTCCACCAACGGTCCTTTGTTTTTCCTTCTGGCCACCTGATGAACAAATGGTTTAAGTCTACCATCTCCAGTCCACCATCCTGCCCCTCAATTTTCACCAACCCTACCTTGGTAATTTCCCATGCCAGTATTTCATCCATGCCACCTAAGCACTCTTGGGTATGTGCAGGATCATGATGGGCTAAAAAGTGGCGATATGATGGGTATTTGTAGGGTATGTGGTTGATAATTTTTTTTACCCAAAATTGATGAAACGAAAAGGGTTTTTAAAGGTGATTCTTAGCTTTCCACCAATACAAATTATGCTTTACTTTGAATTTAATAAATAATTATTCATTTTCTATTTGAATTAAGACTAAATTCTTGATTGATATGCTGATTGAAAAACATCTATAGCTTGCAAACGATATCACAGTTTTGGAATCCAAAACATGCATCACATTCTATGCTTCACATCCTATAGGATTAAAAAAAGAAAAAATTAATTTCATGAAGTTTTGACCAAGTTAAGGTGGTTAGACATACAAGTTTTTATATTTTTAAAAATTTGTAATAAAAAGTTCATAATTAATTATTTACTTAGAAAAAAATTACAAATAAATATGCATCACATCCGGACATGAGTCCTCTACTTATGTCTAAAATCTTATAAAAAAATATTATCATTTTATTGTGGTTAGGGTGGTTAGATAGACACCTACTCCTTTTTTCCCTGAAATTTAAGTATTACTACATTGAAATTTTAAATTTTCACCAAATAGATTTTTTTTTTTTAAAACCTAGTAGTTTAGAAACTACATTCAATTTTCTACAGATTCTATTCTTACATATTTTTGAAATAATATAGATAACTTATTCAAATTTTTATGTCAAGTTGCCTAACTCTGATTTTTTTGAATTTTTTTCCACTTAAGGGCCTGTTCTTTCCATGATGATCCTGCACATACTCTCTTTCAGAACTAGAGTGCACATTACATGCCTCACATTCTTAATTGGCTCACCTAAATCAAGTCCCCATGCCATCACCAACGAATAAATGTCTAAATTCATCCATAGTCTGTGGGTCAATTTCTCAAACCCGTGACCCAACATTAGCTATACAACCTATGCCACCTAAGCTTCCTTAAAGAGGAATAACCCCCACAACCGTTTCATGGATGCCTTCCCCATAAATGTGTCCATTTTCTTGCTCAAGGAGAGTATAAAACTGGTTTCCATTGCCACTTTGTTTCTTCTAATCACCTTCTCTGCAGCACCAAATCTTTTCAATGAATGTTTCACCACTCTCCAAGAATGCATTAAAGGTGGTGGAGTGTTTAGAACACCCCACATTGCTAGCTGGTTCCATAAATTTAGAGCGTACACTTTGTGCTGGCACAAATCCTTCATAAATGCATCATCTCCATCCCCTTGTACCTACCAGCTTACTTCGTACTTTAGCTTGCCTCATTCCCTATGCCAAATTCTCCACATTTCCTGAGTGCCTAATATGGATTGTCTTGAACATTCATAGTAGGATAATTTCACAAGAAACTAGAAGATTCCAGCAATTAATAAAGGAGAAACATAATTATTTTTGTCTCTACTTACACTAACTGAGGGTTTTAGTAGTTTGAAGTAAATCTAGAATAACTCACACAAATCTTAACTAAAATGCATGAACTTTGATGTAACAGGAAGGTGATTGAGATTATTACGATATCCAACCATTCTACCATGCCTTCAAGGCTGTACAATTCTATACAATACCTGGAAATGCAAGATTTATGAAGAAAAATGATTAAAAATTAGAGATTTTCCTTGAACTTATTCTTTATTCAGCCACCCTCGAAGTTCTAAAAGATAGAAGAGCCTTTTTAAACACCAAAAAACTTACTTTTAGCCTCCTAACTGCCTCTAACCGACCCTAATGACTTTTCATCTCTTATTATTTCCTTTTCGAGTAAGTTGACAACTTTTTACATTGTTTTCATTTTTGCACTTTTGGACTTAATAAACACCAAATGACCTCAACATGACCTCAAATATATGAAACAAAACTCTAATAACATGATTTATAAAGTAGGAACAATAAAATTGAATCAAATTTCAAAACATTGCTTCATAGAGGCCTAATTATGCCAAGGTGCTCTTGCACCAATACAAGAGATGAAAAAAAAGATAAGGAGCTATTAGAAACTTTTGAATATTTCACTGACTCAACCAAACCTCCAAAAGAATAGTATAGATGCTAGCACTATGGAAAGCCTGAAAGAGAACACTAATGATTCAAGTGGAAACTTTTTTTTTTCGAGTTTCAGGAGTATAAATGGTTCAAAGATGCTATGGGTGTCTAGAAAATGGTGAAGGAATGTTGGATAGGGAGGGATCCAATTAGCCTCTTTAACTAGATTATTAAGAAAGAAACAAACTTCGATACATTTTGGGGTTCAACCTCCAAGAAACAAGACAATGAATCATCTAGATGTTCCCAAAACCCAAGGCTTCAAAACACAAGGTTGGTGACCCTACAAACCATTCCCATGCTTACCAAGTGATCTCTGATCAGTAGACCCTTACAAGGTTTATTGATAAATTCACAACTATTGTTACCTCCACATGCATTTAACTTGTAGTGAAAACCTTCACTTTGAATCCTCCAACCCCATACCTTGGGATCACATCACCATGAAATAACGTCATCCCAACATCCTTATGAGTTCAGGTACCACCAAATAGGTATTTTTCAGATTTCTCTTCCTCAAGCGATGGAAATTTAGGAAGAGAAGAGGAAAGCGAGACATATAGTTGGTCTAAAAGAGGGGGATCAACTAGAGGTCAAAAAATTAGAATAAAATTCCGTAAACGCATGGAATTTTTTCTTGTTGAAGGGGGGTCATGTTCTTATGATGATGAGAGAATAGGCAACATCAAGGTGTCCTTGAGGTACAAACATCTACAGAAACAATGGGTACCCAAGGAACTTCCTCCAATAAACATTGATTTTTGTGTCAACGAGAGGATATATCGCATAACACCATCATCATTACATGGTTTGGGCCTATTTTGCATGGATGACATAAAGGTCTATTATGAAAAGGTTACTAAATTGATGGAGTATGTTAGACCGTATTGCGATTACAAAGATTGGATGTAGCTGGTTTGATATTGTGAGCATGCTTTCAAAATCTGCAACACTAACTTCAAACATGGGTTAGTACCTACAAATCTCTCAAGAACACTCCTATGAAATACCTTGTAAATGCCTCAAAATGCAACAAATGACAATAGAAAATTAAAAGCATTATGAAAGCAATAACAAGTTACCTATCCCATAGTGGATTGGTGTCACATGTGCAAGTGACCCTTTCCCAATCCTTGATCAAAGCTTAAGATGATGCAAATGCAAATAGGATGAAGAGCAAGATGGGTTCTCAAACCAAGAGAGTAACCTTGCATAAAAGTTGTAGATGGATGAATGAGGATTTAGGCCTTCTTTTATAGATTTTCTTGATGAGAGATTGGCCAAATGGGGGAATGTGGGACTAAAGATCCACCAATGAGAAGAGGACACTTGTCAAGTGGTGATAGGTCAATGGATGTGCAAGATTTGGGAAGTGTGCCCATGAGAGGGAGAATTTGAATTCAAATTTGGCAATAAATTTTGAGAGGGGGACAAGAAAATGAGCAATAAATGCAATGTTGGAGGGACAAATCAACTTGTCATGTTTTTCAAATCTTGAGGGAATATTCCCCATAAATGCCATGTTGAGTGAAAATGAGGGTTTTAATAAATTAATAAATTGATTTATTTGTGCAAGTGGCTAAATCTAGAGAATGCAAGTGGGTAAGATTAGCATTTAATCATGGTTAGATTAAATTAATGATGATTAGGTTAGTTTGACTTTCATGACTTAAATATTTGATTTATTTAAATCAGAAAAGGATGAAATATGATTTGGGATTTGATTAAATGGCCATTTGATTTATTAAAAGGTTGATGATAATGTTTATTTGATTTTAAATAAATGACCTTAGGAGATGAGATTACCTAATGAATGGATGAAAGTGAACCTAATTAATTGATGAATGGACCTAATGTGAAATCTAGTTTAATTAATGAATGAACCTGATTGAATGCACAATGTTAATTTTGCATGTCTATATTTTGCCCCTCTTTGAAGCAATGTACTTGTTGCATTGGTTCAAAGAATAAAATTTCTGTGATCAAAATAAAAAAAATTCTGATTTTTTGGATGCCCCAGCGGAAAGAAGTACACTTGTACATTGCCCTCTCAAGAGATCGAGTGAAAAGATTCAATTTGAGGGTCGATCTCGCGATAAAGAGGTTCAAAATGGATGGTTATGGACGATGATGCAAATGAGATGATTTTAAGATGCTTAGAATAACAAATCTATATTATCCTAAACAACTTAAATGATGATATAATATGAGATGGATGAGATTAATGATGTGATATGTTGTAATTATGCAATGGATGATTTATGAGATGCTTAGACTAACAGATCTATATTATGATGATGATATGAATGCATGATGGATGAATTGATGATGATGATTAACTATTCATGCTATGATGATAATGCGGAAAATGAAGAAATTAGATGATGACAAGAGGATCCAACAAGTCAATGATTGGTCGAGACTTTATTAGAGATGATGATGATGATAGATGATGATGATAGATGATTTGCTTATCAAGGATTGAGATTTAAAAGGGTCACTTAATTTATGTTTGATAACATGCCTAAGCATGATGCATCAAGGTATAAAGGACCAGGATGGCATTGTACTTAGTGTGATGGACTTTGACTCGACAAATAGATAGGAGTATTCTTGTTCACACTTGACATACTGAAACCTTGCTAGAATGCACTTTAGGAGTTTTAAACACCTCGGACCAAAACACGGAAAGGTATAACCAATCAATGCAATAGTCAACAAGCTATCCAAAACATCCTCTATACATGTCTAACAAAGAAAGTATTCACCAAGTTATTTTACAAGAACGTCCAACAAGCATAGCAGACAAAAGGATAATGATCGTTGCCCCATTCCTATCTCTCTAAATCCTTCGTTCGGATATCATCGAGAGGTCCTTGGACTGAGCGCAATAAGATAAGTCAAAAGAAAAAGATAAAGCACACAAACAAGTTGATGTTCTTCAATACCGCTAACCATAAGGGAATGTGTTTTAAGGATAAGAACCGAAACTATTGCCAAAAGATAATGCCCATTGTAGGAAGGATACATCCTAGGACATGTTAGTGGATGGTGGCACGCCATTTCGTTTATCCAAGGTGCTCTTTCTGATAAATAACGCCCCTTGTAGGAAGGATTCATCCTAGGACATGATGTTATCAGATGATTGATATGGGACTGTTTGGATGATGGACTATCGACACAAAGACTTGACCAACTTGTTTATGTACTGACTAAGACTTGAGACTTGACGCTTTTGAGTTTTACTTTTAACCTGCTAGACTTGTTTCTAACTGTTTCACCAAAGGTTGAGGATGATGATCAGTTTATTATGAATGGTGTTTATTGCGGGTTACTGAGGATGAGGTGGATGGATTTTTTTCAAATATTTGAATGTTTTTGATGTTTGCAATGTTTTGCTTGAGGCTATTTTGGTATTTTTAGAGTTTTACAAATGTTTTGATTTTTTTAGTTTTCCAATGTTTTTGGGATTTTTTGAGATTTTTGACCAAGATACTAACCTAAGACCTATCCTAGGGGGCCTCGGGGCTGATCAATAGATTAGCCCCTTTGCCACCATTATACACCACCGGAGACCACGTGGTTATTTGGCTTGACTTGACGATTTCACGGATGATGAAATACATGATGAGATGTCGGTTTATTATAACCGGACTCCTATAGGACTGACCTAAATGTCTCGAGGGGATGATCAAAAGATCAACGCACTTCGTTCAAGCTCAAAGACGACGTAGTTTGACTGACGACTTGACTGATTTACAAATGACAATATACATGATGAGATGTCAGTTTATTATGACAGACTCCTATAGGACTGACCTAAATGTCTCAGGGGATGATCAAAGATCAACCTTACCTACGTTCAAGCTCAGAGATGACGTAGTTTGACAAGATGACCTTGTTTTTGGCTTTTTGAATGAATTTTTGACTTTTTTTTGGATTTTGATATGTTTTGAATGTTTTTGGATTTTCTAATGTTTTGATGTTTTTGGATTTTCTAATTTTCTAATGTTT